>JADLZK010008650.1:0-180041 GCA_015847255.1 Hyparrhenia diplandra
TGGCATTATTAGTGACGACTTGGCTTCGCCTTAATCTGTGCATATTTCGGCACGGATTGATTTTGGTGCAGCATTCTAGAATCTGAACAGGAGTTAGAACCTCCTTTAGTGTTTCCTGATCGACTTGATTTGTTAGTAAAAAACATTGCTATCTATAGTTGAGCTTTTTTTGGTTGTACCTCCCCTAGCTATATATAGTACTCCCTCCTTCTAAATTATAACTCGCTTTAACTTTTTTTCGGTACATCTATTTGCTATATGTATCAGACATAATATGTACCAAAAAGAAGTGATTTATAATTGAAATGGGAGGGAGTACATGAATATTTCTTTGTTGATCGACCAACCTCTTAATTAAGCTCAAATTTGAAAAGGGACATATATATATGTACACCGGCCAGTTGCTAATTTGTTTCCCTCGGATGGGCACATCATATAGCAACTGTGTGAGAACCGATTCTTTGTATTTTCTATTCACTTTGAATATATACGTGATCTCTAACTTTTACTGTAGACGCATCAAAATATTTTCAACTATTTGCTTATTAGTGTACGAGGAGAAAAACTTGCAATCATTCTATACTCCTTTGGTAAAAAAACATGTCGTTTAGAACAAAATTTGATCTAACCTTAAAACTGCAAACTTATTAAGTAAATCTAAAATTAGTTAGTTTTATTCTAAAAAAAAAATAGTTAGTTTAGACACATGTCATTTATTATGACTTGTATTCAAATATACTTGCAAATATCTCATAAAGTCTAAGAGCTATAAATATAACAATGAAATTTGTCAAAGGTACACACAAAGTACCACCAAATTAAATCAAATGTGACAAATATGAGGTTTGCTATAATTAGGCACCTGAAGTAGCCGACGTCTTGTTCATCCCTTGGGCGGACGGCCAGGCAAAGGCCCGCCCCCAGCGCTCCTCTTCCTCTTCCTTCGTCTTCCACGCCCGGGGCGTCCTCCTCGCGCCCCCCGCCGCTGCCCGCTCCCTCTCTTCTTCTCCTTCGGCCAAACCCTAACCCTAGCGCATCCATGGCCGCCGCTGCAAGCTCCGAGCTCTGAACTCCGGCCATGGCGCCCCCCGCCCGACCTGGCCCAATCGCCCCCCACCACGGCCACCCGCACCTAAGCCGCCCGGCAACCATGCCGACCGCCGGGCCTACCTACCTCCCCGGCCGGCCATTCTATAGCCCCACGAGGGAGCTGCTGAAGTTGATCCCCGCTTGCCGTCGTCGTCGTCGCCCGGCTCCGCCTCCGCCTACGGCTGCGCCTCTGCTCCGCATCCGGTGAGGCATCCAGCGGGCCAAGCGGGCCGTGGGCTGGGCGGGCCTTGGTCCGCCCACCAACGGGTGGTCGGCGCGGCGATTGGCCGACCGGTCGGCGCATAACATTGCCCTTGCCCCCCGCCCCGATGCCCCACCACACGCAGCTTGCCGAAGTGACCGGTATCTAGGAAATGTGGACAGATATGATTTTTTAAGGCAAAAACTGTTGGAAGGTCTCCACAACGCTTCATTTTCTATTTATACAAAGAGGAGTCAGGCTTACAAACCATCGAACTTCGCACCTCTCTTAATGCAGTACGGTTTCGCATCTTAAAAAATAAAGCATTTAACAAAAAACAAAAGGCTGACCTAAGGTCGTCAGGCTTGAAATGAAGGGACTGCAGAAGACATTAATTTTTAAAATTCCTAAACCAAATGTTAATGTGAACGCGACCATTTTTGAGAACACGGTCATTTTGAAGCTTCCAGATCTCCCATGCGGCTAGTGTGCTACGGCTTCCATTAAGAATGGGGTGTTGTATTGTTGCCTGGTATGTGACAGTCTCGAGCATAGGCTTAGGTCATAGTTCCATTGAACTCCAATTTTTTCCCAGCATCTTTGTGCAAAGACACAGCCAAAGAAGAGGTGCTCGAGGTCCTCCTCCATGCCTGCCGTGCAGAGAACATGTGGACAAATATTATTGACCATAGGGATACATTTTATTTTGGGCATGACACTGATTGGATGCTACGGCGTCCAATCAAAACCATTCCGTCCAGTAACTCTAATTAGCAGTTACGTACTACAGGGCATCCATAATCATCCTTAATCATTCTCTTTCCCTGTTAAGGATCTTGGACAATGGCTCCTGATCCATTGTTTACCTAACCTGGTACGTAGAGCCGCCTTTTCTGATAGTGATACAGCAAGGATCTACTACATTTCACACACACCCATCAACAGGAGGACAGAGACAAGCCATGAAATCAAAGTGTCAAACAGTACACAAGAGAGAGATAAGAGAGGAGAAAGGACCTGACCAGTACTCCGTACCTCATAGGTGAGACACCACCACAGGCTGCGATACGTGTCGGCCGTGGACTGGCGCGCTAGCCTCCTGCCACACACCGGCCGGGGTCATGGAACTAGTTCATTTTCATGAATTTCCATTCACAATTCATAATATTTCGTCCCTGTCCAGTCCAACTGTTCTTGTCCGCTTCGCTCGTGGTCTCCCTCACGTAGTCACGACCGGCCCGTCGGACCGGACCAGCAAGCTATAATCACGCATCCATGACATGCGACTGCGAGCTTAACCTAGCTCTATGGCCATTGGCCACGCGATTGAGACGATGGCATGGCATGCACGACGTCAGCACGTGGGTTACGCCAGAACGTGCCGTGCCGAAGTCAGATCTCAGGGGCATCGGGCTACCCGGCGGCCGTACGCGGATTTCCCTCGCGCGAGCTGCTGCAAACTGCACGGCCGCCGGCCTGCTGCAAACGCGCGCGGGAGGAGGGAGAGGCCGCGCCGGGGATCCGCCGGGCATCCGGGCTCCGGCAGTCCGGCGCTCCGGCCATAAACTCCCCTGACACCCGGCTACGAGGGAGAGGAGGCTAGCTAGCTAGCTAGGAGCAGGACTCGAACGACCTCATCCCACGGCTCGTAGCCAGCAGATGCAGATGGATGCCCGGCCCCCGGACGGTCGGACGGCAACGGCAATGGTTTTCTCTTCCATGGACCATGGCCATGGTACTATCACGCTCATCCATTGGACCATTGCTGCCTGCCGCTGACACGCGCATTATATTCACCGGGTACGACGCGCGCGCGCGCACCGGCCGGCTGGCCAGTTTTGAGCTCAGGCTAGCGACGCAGCCATGACATGATCGATGATATAGAGCATTTTTGCACCAACAACGCGCGCAGGCACAGCGCCCTAACATATAAGAGTATATATACGGTTGGGTAGTAATACAATACGTACAGTGTGTATGCCGCGTCCGGCGTCGCCGCGATACAGTGATATCAATTGCACGGCTATGCACGGTGTCGCAAGTTCGATCGCGACAAATTTTTAGTTTCTTTTTCTTTTGTATGTGCACGACGTGCGTCGACTGTCGTATCGATCCGAATTGGTGAGGCCCTAGAGGCAAGGCGTCAAGTTCCTATCTGTGTGCGCATGGCGGCGGTAACGACCGGTCTAGTACCTAGCAGCTAGCCCAGCAAGCTACCTATACCACACGGTACTATGCAAATCCGGCCAGCACGGCACACAAGAACACGTACGAATCGCGCGAACCACCGGCAGCGCACGCACGCACGCACGCACGCACCAATGCAAAGCAATATTAGTTCCGTCACGGGCGTACTCGTCCTCGCCGGGGCAGGCAATTGGGCAAACACGTACGCTATGCATCTGCCCGCGCCGGTTCCCCGTTCCCCACCCGACCCAGAACGGGAAATCATCGAGCCGAGAGCTAGCGGCCAGTTGTGGGCACGCGCACGCGCGCCGTGCATCGTCGCCCTCGGCATGCCTGCTTTGCGATTGCCAATGCCATCTTGCCATACTGCATCTGCATGCATACACGCATACTGCCGGCCGGCACCCCAAAAGCGTCAACATTCCTTTGCCCTAGCTGCACGCACAGCTTCCAAATTGCCGGGCGCATGTGCACGCTGCGGTGCTTTGAATCGTGCCCTGAATGGACGGACCAAATCCAAGCAAAAGATTTACTTGGCTTACACCTGCACGACGGACCTAGTCCACCGCCGAGAGAAGGCTGCCGAGCAAATGGGGAAAGGCAAGATCGCATAGAGATTTGTTGCAAACGGAAACGGACTGCAAAAGGGGCTGTCAAACTTTACCAGCTGAGCGAGGGCGAGATGCACCTGGCCTCGGCAAGGAAAGATTGATATTTCTGGGTGGGTGGCCTGGCGTCTCAAAGAAAAGCAAGCTCGCGGTGTCCCAAATCAAAATTCAATGAGTACAAATCCAATCAGGGTGCCATGACTTGAGAGAGAGAGAGAGGGGGGGGGGGGGGGTGGATTATATGTGTGTAGTAGCAAAGGAGAAGTACTTATGGGGCATCTCCAATGTATAATATCGCTCGTCCCTTTATAATTCCTATATAATAATGCGACATTACGTTATGTATTGAATTTGATCAAAATTAATCACACTATATAGATAACCACACTTTGTTTCGATAGGTGAGACCCAAATATTTAATAAAACAGTGGACCCACAACCATCTATTTCTTCAAAACATATATCTCTTTACTCGGTCCCTCGTCTCATTTGTTTCCTTACATAGCTCGGGCCTCCCTTTTCGCCACCTGGATCCCCCTCCCCTCCACATCCCCTCCTCTACAAGGTTTTGTGGTGCCTCCTGCGCACTTTTTTTTTTTTGCGACTCTGTGCCTCCTCCACTCTTCGCCAACTCTTCCTACCACGAATCTAATCTAATATGGCCATAGGGGTTATCGTCGCCGCCTTACCGTGTGTTTGGTTGCGGGATCGGTGGGTTGGGTTGGCTCCAACCCTTGTTTTTGGGATGGCTCCAACCCTTCTCATGCTTAGTTGGAAAAGTTGCATTGGTTCGCTCCAACCCCTTTTTTTTGTTTGGATGGTGGAATTGGAAAGAAGGGATGTAGCTTAATTTAACTTGGCGTTATTGGGTTGCACTTTTTATCGGGGAACCACGGATTTAGGAACCCTACAAGAGAAATCAAATTAAGAACTTCTTTTCATCGGGTTCCACTCTTTTTCAAGCACTGGATCCATAAAAACTTCTCTCTAGCACTTTTACATTAGGAACCCCGCAAGAGAAATCAAATTGAATTTTCGTCCTTTCTTCTTCACCGCGACATACGCGCCGCCTCTGCGGCCTCCTCCGCACCCGACGCAGGCTACTCCAAGTGCTTGGAGCCCCGACCTCCGCCCGAGCTCCTCCGCTACCCGAGTGCGGTCGCCGTGGCGGAGACGGCGACCCGGTGAGATCTGCCGCCCCGCAGGGACGGCCCGCGCCCTCGATCGCGCCCAAATCGGCCTGCGCGGGATGGCCTCGAACGGGGGCGTGATGGAACCCCGACGGAAGAAATCGGGGGTTCGCTCCGTCCGCCCGATTTTAGCGGATGGAGCCGACCCGCATCTTACACGAATATTCGCTTTGGGGATCAACCCAACCCCGCCACTCCCCATCCAAACACCCTCAAGGCATATAGGCCCCTAATGGATTTCGGTGATTAATGACAATATAAGATTATTGTGACTAACGTGTGTTTTGCAGACACTAATTGAGTTAGGTCACAATAATGGTTTGCATGCTCCTTGTCGATGGAAATCGTATCGGTTTTCAAAGGATGGACGACAAGGTTAAGGACGGTTAGTTCCGATTGTCGATATGTTGAGTGACATCGGATTAGTCGTTAGGACTTTGTTTTTTTTCTTTGGCCATACTATTCGGGGGATGGTAACTACAAAATGTTCCTGAGATTGGTTGGAGGTGAAGCCGTTCACAAAGTGTTTGAATCGGAAGTGAACCGGATGCTGATCAGAAGAGCGCCGGATGCTGACATCAGCGTCCGGCCCGTTGTGGCATGTGCAGCCCTAAAGGCAGTGAGCATTAGACGCCGGGTCAGTTACCGACTGACGCATCCGGCGACGACTGGCGCGTCCGGCGCCGCCTCGGACACTCTCCAGAGAAGCCTGCAGTTGGCCAGACCGTCGGACGCGTCCGACGGGCAAGCCTCAGACGCGTCCGTCGCCTGTAACAGCCAGTTGCTAGTTTGAATTCCTCAAAAGTGCTGAAGTTTGGAGCAACGATTGTCTTTTTGTTGGGCCTATAAATACAACCCTACCTCCTTCTTCTCAAGTCTCTTGCCCATTTGTTCATCTGAAGAAACAAATTGGAGAGAAAGGGACAGCAAGAGCCTAGTGGGGTGATTGAGATTTGATAATCGCAAGACTAAGGACCTCATTAGTGCTTATGAGTTACAAGTGTGCATCCACTCTTCTCATTCGGCTTGTTTGGGTCAAGTGAGAATTCATGCTTGTTTCTCTTGGTGATCGCCATCACCTAGACGGCTTGGTGGTGATTAGGTGCTTGAAGATCATCTGATGGTGCTTGTGGATGACTCAAGCCATGGTGCGAGCGGTTATGTGGGCGATTCACCACGAAGGAGTGTCAAAGAATCAGCTCGTAGATATTACTTGATCCTTGCGGGGATCAAGGGGGAGCAATACCCTTGCGAGGGTGCTCCAACGAGGATTAGTGGGGAGTGGTGACTCTCCGATACCTCGAGAAAACATCGCCGCGTTCTTCTTCCTCTCTTTACTTTGAGCATTTACTTTCAAGCAATTCAATTCATGTCTTTATGTTCCTAGAATTGCCATTCTCGAGTAGGAATTGGAACTTAGGGTGCAAAACTTTTGTGCGGTAGATTATAGAAACACTTCTTGGCACAAGTGGATGAATATGGGCTAGTAGGTTTATTTATTGTAAAAAAATTTAGATTAGCCCAATTCACCGCCCTCTTGGGCATCTTGATCCTTTCACACCCCCAAAAACGGGTTCGACCCATCCGGGTTGGACTCGTTCCGCCAACTTCATAGACGTTCGCAACTCATTCGTACACTCACCCCTATTAACACATGTATGTAAATTCTACCCTATGAGCACCTTCAAAGAACATCGCCGGCAATTAACTCCAGATCCTTTCGTGCACAATTAGGGTAGGCCCGGGGAAAGTTACACCAGCAAATGGCTGCGTGTACTTGTACTGGTACTGCACATTTAACAGGTACATGAAAATAACAAAGCTACTTAATGACAGGTACGACTTTGCTGCGCGCACACATTATGTATAGTATCTATGTCTACTTTCCTGTCAGCAGTAGCAGTTAGCAAATTTGCAACCTGTGAATTCTCAGTTTTATGCATGCATGGATGCAAGAGGCACGTCCAGATATTTCACTTCTTACATATTACCTATATATATAGTATAATGATCAAATTGGTAGCCTAAGGGAAAGCTAAGCAGTGCATTGGCGCTGTTTAGACTAACTTTATTATAACATTTTAACGATCATTATATCTTTTATTTATAAGAAGGTTTTTGTGGCAATTAATGCTAAAAGTAATTTCATAATGTAACGTCTGTAGTCAATCATGTACGCATGCAAGTGTTGTGCAGAGCGAGAATAGATCTGGGGAATATGTGCTTGGTCCTGCTCTAGATATATAGCAGGGCTGCGGCTCTCGCTCCTGCTGGAATTGCTTGCAGCCAGGAGGCGTGTGGCAGGGGCCAAACCCCCTCATTTCGTGGGCTGAATTTGCGCGACGTACGTCTGGTGAGCCGTGAGCGTATGCATACGTACAGACGCTGTACATGTCGACTCATGTAAGCAGAACGAAATATCAGCATCATCTTGCTAGCTTAGCTAGCTAGGAGGCATATATTTCCCTTCGTTTGCCGCCACGGCTAGCTGAGCCAGCTATATGACTCGTGATTTGACTTGTCGATTGATAGTGGTTTAACGCTAGCGTGGAGAGAGAGATAGGAAGATCGATACGCATATATAGGCATACCGTGAGTTACTCTCCTACATAGATATGTGTCGATTTGTGTATAGACGAGCGATTTCTGTGTATGTACATGTCGATTTCATTGAGCTGGTATTCGAATCTCTCTTCCTATGTATGTCCTGTGTATTTCTTTTATATAGTTGTGTATACTGTGTAAATCTCTTCAGGTAGGCGATGTGATGGTTGTCGATCTGTGGTCTTCGCTGTAGCTAGCAAGGGGCATGGACTTCCAGCCAGGACTAACCCAGGAAACCAGGAACATATATATATACGTATATTGTTACTGCACGCAGGATGCGGGCACACAGAAACTTCTTCCGTGTCTGACCAAATATCCCTTCATAACTAACAAAACATGTCATAGTTTGATACCGTAAGCATTCTCTCCGTCTGAACAAATATACCCATTCTTTGCGAAAGGGTGGTTAGAGCACCTCAGTAGCACCCAGCAGAACTGGGTTCGACTCCCCGTGGGAACGAATTTAAACAGGTCTGTATTATTAAAAAATCAAAAACAATAGGCTAGGGTTTCCCTTGCTGACTTCGGTCAAAAATATACCCATTCTTTAACTTACAAATCCTAGTACGTCAAGTATATATTTATTACTCCTCATTAGAGACGGCAACGGGATATAGGTTAAAAATCTATGTTTAGACATATGTAATAATCATATCATATAATCAAAAAAAAATTAAAGAGGCTCTAAGACATTCTAACACTATGCATAATACAAATTAGAATAATCCAGTTGCGATCTAAACAGACTTTTTTTTTTTTTTTTTGAGATCACGTCGTTGCGCATTTTTCATTAACGGAATAAAGTTTAAACAACAAAAGGCATAACGGTAACCAAACAATTACCGAGGCAAAACCTAACAACTAATGGGTACAATAGCAAAGATTACATTTGATCGGTTTGCGACGAAACAACCCGCCGTAAGGTGGGCTAGGCAACCTCCTCGGCCAATCCCTCGGTGTTGAGTTCCATGGCGGAGAGGTCAAAACGTCTTTCAAGCAACATTTGAAAGCGGCGCCGCTGAGCCGGGCGGCATGCCACCCCCGGCGGCCCTAACCATCTCCTCAATGGCGGGGAGGTTCCCCGACCTCCACTTCCATGCCCAAATTCCGAAGCAAGACAGTCTGGGCCTACAAAATCATATTAGCCGCCCTTGGTCGCAACGCGATACGGCCGCTGCGACACAGGGGGTGGGTGGATGCTGGAGTACTGATCTAAACTGCAGACTCACTCAGACCCATGGATTTTAGACCTAGTGGAGACGAGAGCTAGATTTCATAACCCTTGCAAGTGCTTACAAGGTACGATTTATCCACATAGTTCCACTTTGTCTTACAAATATGTCTGTGGTAACCCAAAGCTAACCACTAGCTAGCCCATCATGCCTTACCATCTCCCTCAACAACTAGTCAACTGTTGAACCCTCAGTACTTCGGTTCGCCGCGCTCCTTTTTCATTCTTTTGCATTAGTAACTCTCGTTGAGTCATTGTCAATCTTCCTCCAAGACAAGCCCCCACTCCCCTATAGCCTTAACTCTTGCCCCTCCTCCTAACCACTCTAGGATCTCTGTGAGGTTCTCCTCTACTCCTTGAAGCTCCCTTGCTAGTGCTTGACCTAGTCCTTGAGATTCTTGTGCACTGATTCTGCTTGTTGCTTGTCGAGCTTGGCATCGTCCATGAGAATATTTCGTGCTAACTTCGCGTACTGAATTTTAGCCTCATGTACTAGGACTTTATGTGCTGACTCCATTCGTTAGTGTTCGATCTCGTTCATCATCGCCAACATTCCCCCAATGTACGCGATGTTGATGATGCCAACATATTGCAAGCTCGACTTCGTCTACCACAACCAAGAGCCTAGACCCCCAACTCCCTACACGCTTATTCGGTTAATCAATAATCAAAGGGGACCATAGGGATTGAGGGGTTTAGACTTGTAATGTAAATCCCCCTCAATCCACTCTTAATCTCTTCAGATTGGAGTTGACCAAACCTTATCTGCGCTCTAGGTTCACGGGGCACTGAGTTTGGAGATGAGTGATAATTTTCACAAATTAGCATTCACGCTATGGCATGTTTTCTTCTCAGCCTTTGGGTGCATGCAGGGGGCGGATCCACAGGGGCCGGGGTCCCCCCCGAGCTTGATTCCCCTTTAAATTTGTGTAGATTAGTGTTAAATCGCCATTAACTTTCTTGAATTTCCTGAAATCTCCACTAATTAGCCCCTAGACAACTCATCGTGCCTCCGCCCCTGGGTGCACGTTAATGGAAGTTCCACATAGCTAGCCCCAACCCATGTTTTTGTCATCCATATTCCTCATGATGGCCTAATAGAGTTGGTTCTGCAATAAAAGGATCCATAACCAATTACTACCAAGGCCCCACTTTTTCTTCGCATACTGCATACAAATGGACACGGTCATATTATGCTTTTCGTGGATCATGAATGATTTGCTTGTTATTGCTTTTCGAATTTTAATTTGCCCCCAAAGCTAAACAATATGTATTCAATTTCAAAGAAAAACACAATCAGTCCTTGTGTCAAAGCAAGGCACATGTAGATAGACCAGGTGCACCTGCTATCTGGTTACGAGATATAAGGCTTGCAAGCGCTTTAGTAGTACAATATACTCCGTACCTTATTTGAGAGTTGAGGCTGTCCAATTATACATGGCGCTGACACTGTTGGTGATTCAACGTGATCGCTGAAGCACCGTACCCTACGATGGGCTCATGTGCGCGCCACATCACAGTCCAGAACCACTCTAACTTTTGCAGGTGCACGCACCGTGGCCGAAGGAAATGTGTCTGTATCGACCGCACTGTTCCCACTAAAAGCCATGCTTCGCCGGAGTTGGCATAGCTCCCTATTTGGTGATAGTGTCACAGTGATGGAGCCCAGCAGCTGTTCATCCGGGCCAGGGAGGCTGGCTGCACGGCTTTGCAGCGAGTTTTGGGCTGGCCATTCGGGGAGGGAATACAGCTCCATAAGGCCCAGTACATTACGACAACTCGGGCCTTGGCTCCTGGGCTTCTCCTTAGTCCTAACGTGTAGCATCCGTTCGATTTATATAGGCCGGCGTCGTCATATCACGTAATCACGTGGTCGCGAGGGCTGGTGAGCTCGCAGGGATGCTCTCGCGCATCGTTTTGTTCGAACTGACGCAGGGTAACGCTGCGGTGACTGCGGTCTGAGGCTTGGACCACGGTTGCCGCCGAGCTCGTGATAGCTGAGCGACGGCAGTTGACTGAACCATCGTCCATCGTGCATCCCGGATGGTGCCGTGCTTGCTGTATTGCGTCGCCATTTAAATGGAGGGATGGGCCAATTCGGCGGCGAGGAAAACAAGCACCAACTTGCCACTAGCTAGTTGCGAACTTGGAGACTTGGGGTTGCGATGATCGGTGAGAGAAGAACAAGGAGATGGCTGCAAGTTGGCTGATAGAGCTAGTTAGGGATGATCTGTCAGCCACCGAGCCACGCACTCATCATGTGCAGGCTGATGCAGATCAGTCCAGTGCACCTTGATCAAGCTTTTTTTTTTTTTTTTTTTTTCAAAAGATCCTCGATCAAGCTTGTAGGAGAAATTAACGGGAATTGGATTCCTATAGGAAAAGTTAGTGTTTGTCATTTTGATTCATAGATTGGGATAACAAGAAAATAGAGGGGGAAAAGAATCCATAGTAAGCTCTTTATTTATTTCTCTATTGTGTAGGATTGAGGATCACACGCTTCGTTCCAAATTATAAGAGTTTTTTTTTTTTTTTTGATACATTAAATTTGTACCATAGCAAAAAACGATATATAATTTAGAATGGAGAGAGGATGTGTCTCATTTCAAAGAGTCTCATTGGGTTCATTCAAACAATATCTCCAGTAAAATCCTTAAATTTTCTAAATCACTATTTTGCATATGATTTCTATCATAATTCTATAATTTTCTTAATTCATGTGCTTTTTTTCCGAAAGGTGCATTGTGCACGCATCTTGTATTAAGGCAAATCGAGTATGTTTTACATCCACTTAACTCTTTGGCGAGATGCCATCGAGTGCAGTTTTAACACACAGACACAGATCGCCGGCTTAAACGGCGCAACAAGCTAGGTTGTACTTAGGCTAGGAACCAATGTGCGACTAAAAGTGAAGAGCAAACTACTTGGATCGCGACTGAGTAGCGGAGCAAGGACACGGAAGCCCGCCGCACACCACTCATCTGCTTGGTTCTTGATCCTCCGCACCATCAAGATTGCCAGCGTGGAGGATACGTTGTCAAAAAGTATGTCGGTTTCATTCCTTCGAGCTGCCCGGGTGACAAGCGGGACGAAGCGTGTCGGCCTTTCGGAATGGCTCGGGACTCGAGGAGACGAACGAAGCCACCAATCTACAAACAATCCCCTATCTAAGGGCAGAGACCCTACAGTCCCGCGAGTCGAAGTAGTATGAACCACAGCTCACTGGAAAACACGTAGGAAGTGAGGAGGTGGTCATGTGTCTCATCCTCCTGTGAGCAAAGCGCGCAGTTCGCCGTAGGCTGGAGGTCGTGCCTCTTTCTCTTTTCGGCCGTCCAAAGACGACCAAGGATGGTGAGCCAGAAGAAGGGTTTGACTTTCGAGGGGGTGGCCGTCCGCCAAAGCTCTTTGGCCCCAAGCAACTCCGAAGAGCCGACGAAGAAAGCGTGGTAAGCCGACGAGTGACGAGCTGGAGTACTCGCCGCTCGCCGTCCGCTTCCACACGATCTGGTCCGGCATACCCAGTTCGAGCTCGACCCCAATGAGCTTGTCACGAAGCTCCGAGCATTCGAGTAGCACAGCCGCCGTATTGGCGCCAGTGATGTCGCCGAGCCACTTGTCTCCCACCAAGGCGTCCCGAACGCAGCGGTTCCGCCTGCGGCTGCCCACAACCCTGAATAGATTAGGTGCGGTGGTGGAGATGGTGTTGTCCGGAAGCCAGTAGTCCGTCCAAAAGTGGGCACACGAGCCATCGCCAATGATGACCGAGACCAAAGCCCGGAACATCGCATCGCTGATCCTCTCTAGCCGAAGCGGTATAAGTGCGCTGGTGGAGTACGGCCTGGTCCGGCCCAACCACTGGCAACGTAGCCTAAGGGCGAAGCCCAGGAGCCTGAGGTCGGTGAAAGGTCCTAATGGCTAGAGGGGGGGTGAATAGCCTATTTAAAAATTCTTGCAACAACACTAAGCAAGGTGGTTAGTAAATAAGATGGCGAAGCAAGTATAGCGGTGCTACGAACTAGCTATGCAAGCCACAAGTCAATTCTAAAGTCTCTAATCACAAGCAATAGCTAGGTTGCTAATTTACTCCTAGGTGAACAAAATATGCTAACTAGATCAACCACTAGGAGCTAAGCAAAGCTAATCAATTCTAGCACACTACAAACTACACAAGATATAGTATCAAAGTAAAACAAAGGGGAGCTAGAATACAATACCACCGGTGTAGTGTCGTGGTTGAAACCAATCACCAAGACAATGAGAAATCTCCAACGAACAAGCACACTTTACAAGAGATTTTTCACCGAGGTTCACGTGCTTGCCGGCACGCTAGTCCCCGTTGTGGCGATACACTCAGATGGTTGCTAAGCTTAATGGCCGGTGCCAAATCCCTGGTGGGAGCTCAAGCACACCAATCACAAGAGAGGATTCACAAGCCACGAGCAATCCACTAGTGCTCCTTTCGCGAATCTCCCGCGGGGTAAGGAACGACCCCTCACAAGTCCACCGGTGTGGCCTCGAACAAGCTCCAATCGAGCTCAACACCGCCTCAACCTCCAAGCCGCTAGGGAACCAAGCAAATTCCCAAGAGAAACAAGATCCCGCAGCTCCTCCAAGGATGAAGTGCCTCTAGATGCAAACAATCAAGCAAATGCACTTCTATCTCTCTCAATCTCACCCAAGATTCGAAGTTAGGATGAAGAGATGAGTGGAGGAGAGTCTCACAATCTCACAAGTGTGTAGGAGTGTTAAAATGTGCAAGAGAGGGCTCACAAACCCGGCCATCCAAGTATATATAGAGCCCACTCAAAAAGGTAGCCGTTGGGGGGTTTCTACGTGCTGACCGGTCTCGCCGACCGGATGCACCAGCGGGTCGGTCGCGACCCGACCGATCGGCGTCGGTCGGAAGCGAGACAAGCCCCCGGGCCCACGGTAACCGGCGTCGTCATGGGTCCGGTTGATGCTTCCGGTCAATCCTCCACATCGAACCCAAAAACATGCTCTCGGAATTCCGACCGGACTCGGCCGACCGGAAGCTCCGGTCAGGGAGGCAGCGTCCGGTCCAGCGTCCGGTCGCTGTGTCCGGTCGACGTTTCCTACGTGTTTCTTAGTTTTGTTGTCGCCTTTGCTTCAATCTTGCTTCGCCTCTTGCCACAAGTTGCCAACACGTCGAAGATGATCTCAATATCAAGTATGTTAGCATGTCGCGATCGATTAGGCAAGAACGGAGTTAGTGCTCTCAATCCTAAATGCAATATGCAAGTCAAATGGACCTAGAAGCACTTCACCAAAGGATTAGTCGCGGCATCCCCTCTTGATAGCCGGCCATCTATCCTATAATGTGATCACACTCTCTATAGTGTCTTGATCACCGAAAGAAAAACCCTATCAAGTTATACCTTTGCCTTGATCTCCGGGTTCCTTCTAAACCGACAATCCGAGCTTGACGATCCATCATGTCCATCATCATCGTCCTTGTTCATGATCATCATTCTCCACATCATCCATGCAATCCTATCTTTCAAGTCACACTTAGAGCAAAGGATTAGCATAACAAAGTGTGTCATCAATTTCCAAAACCAAACATGAGATTTCAGTCGGGAAGGCCAAGACCCCCACAAACCTTGGGCGCGCAAACTATCGGCCAGGCAACCTTGCACTTGCCGCCAGCCACAGTTTCCGTGCCCGTCCAGAGAAACGCGTGTTGTCTCTCAATTTCCAGAGAAACACGCGCGTCATTTCCTAATTCGTGTGGTTTTGCAGTCCCATGTCCAAATGAAACCTTAAATAAAACTAAGTAAAGCCACTACACAACAATTACTAGTCTTTACTAGTATAATGTCTATGCTAACGCTACGGCGATATCTAGGTAGCACACATTAAACAAGAGTTCATCAAATCAAACTTGGTAAACAACATATCACTATGAATTTTAAAAATATGGTAAATCCAAACCATACTTGGTCAATGGTAATTATAGTGGCATCCGCAAACTATCTTGAGATAAGAACAAAATTTTACAGATAGATCATGCCATGCCCCATATAACCTTACACTTTTTCCAGAGAAACGCGCGCGTCATTTCTTAATTCGTGTGCTTTTGCAGTCCCGTGTCCAAATGAAACCTTAAATAAAACTAAGTAAAGCCACTACACAACAATTACTAATTTACTAGTCTTTATACCGTCACATGCATGGTGTCTTCTACGTATCCAGTGACCAGTGCAGCACTATACGTCGTTCATTTGTCTATGCTCATCGATGCTAGCTAGTACTAGATCTGTCTCTGCGTTGCTAGTGCTATTAATGACCTTTTCTTGAGTTCCTGTCTTCGTCGTCGTGCAATGGCAACCAGGTAAAACAAGAAAGGGGAGAAAATCGTGAAATTAAGAGTGCGTTGTCTTCACATGTATAACATCTCTCAGCTGCCTAATCTTAGCAGGCCTCTGGAATGCAAACAATTGCCAGTGGCACGTGAGTGCGTGTCTGCCCGTGACGTGACCCCGACCGTACCGGGACTAGACAAAATTACTGTGGTCGTGGACATGCACAGTCTGAAAGTTACAGCCGGAATGGGCTTTGACCTCGCCTGTCGTTATTCAGACGGCCGTCTGCTATGCCAGTAGATCCTTTCATCAGCTGCGGTCGGCGACCTAATTTGACCGCCTCGGCCGGCGGCCGGCACCACAAGTTGGCCTCGCATGTCATGGCATGCGCCTGGGCTCGCCGCCGCCCGCCAGCCAGCCACCGCGTGTGCCGGCTCCGGCTTCGCTTCTGCCGTAAATTTTTGCAGTGCCCGGGAGCTAACGGAAGAGAGGAATTTTTTTCCTCCCCGTGGAGTGCGTCCCAGTTTTCCAGCTAGAAAATCCACTGAATTCCAGGCAAGCCATCCACTAGCAAGTATACCGCCGGCGGTAGCGATCGAGTTGTGCTTTGCCACTGATTATTGACGCGCCTTATGCAGATATCGGCCTGGATCATAAGCTAGATACGTACGATTCCTAATAAGCTTGGCCCAGGTCGTGCCAGCACGTACGCTAGGTGCTGCGCGTGCTGCCGGTCGCCACTAGCTGCTTTACTATCGCCTCCGCCGCCGCACACTGGCTCAATTCGTTAATTGTCGATGCAACCCGTCATCCTCCACAGACAGATTCGCATTTGGAGGCGGCGGGGCAAGTGGGATTCAATTCGTCTATCCATTATCCCTGCATAGTACAAACGTATACAGTACTCCTACACAAGATCAGGACGATGATCGAGCAGGTACGAGCTGCTAGTTGGCCACCTAATAAGCCAACCAAGTAGTAGTACTAGTAGCACAAGCATCATGGGCATGGATTACGAAGTGGCTGCGGCCTATGGGAGGTGGCTCAGATCGGATTCTCTTGCTTTGTTTGCTTGGGCGCCAGCTTACGGATCATGCAGTGTGGGTTGCCTCAGCGAGCACTTGGGGTACACGGCCTGCGCAAAAGGCGATCAACATCATCCGCAGGATTCCTTGTTCTCCTCTCCAACAACTTACTAGGGTGGATGCGACGCTGTCGTCTACCTTGTCTCTCAAATAGCAATCCTATCTGCATATGCTTTCTGCAAACTGAACCCACCATCACCAAGGTTGCTCTGTTATCCTATCCACCACCAAAATGACACGGAACCACACGGAATTACTGGTTTTGCGTGTTGATGCACTAGCAGTAAACCATTATTACCCGGACCGAGAGCCTGTCGTTTGAGCTTGCGTTGACTTTGTGATCATGGATGCTTGTTCATTTTTTGCATGAACAGGATTGCCAGGATGGTGGCGTCCGACCCAAGCGAAAGCAACGTGTCTCGCACACGCCATAAAGCCACCCCATTCACCACTCAAAAACAAAACAAAACAAAAAGAAACCTACTGGTTCAACGGTCTCCATAGGTACCGACACGTGGAAAAGTAGAAAATTGTTGCAGGCTTGCAGTTGCAGCTGACCACGTACGTACTCTGTTCGGGCACCGCCTTCAGGTTTCTGAAGGTTGACGAACCGCAGCTGAAACGAAGCAGCGCTGCCGCCACGCAGTGACCGGAAACGTTAGGTTGTTTCTAGGGTGTTCACTTTCCATGCAAAGGCAAAAAACAAACTAAAAAAGTCCGCCACGAATCTTTTAAGCATAAATGGATCACTAAACCGGTAAATAACAAAACTAATTATAGGCGTTACGAATCTTTTAAACTTAGTTAATGCATGTTGGGACAATAATTACCAAATACAAAGCGAAATGTTTAGCTCCAACCCAAATTATTTCGGGTTGCATGGCAACCAAACTCAGCACCTTTTCTGAGCGATCACGCAGAAATTACCATCAGTTCCTGCTGGACAAAAACCACAGCTGTGCGTCTGCGTTTTGTCCAAGTGGCTTCGTTTCATCGTTTGAGACCAAAACTAGCAGTTGTGCGTGCGTAGGAATCATTCACGGACGACGCGTTGCGACTTGGTTGTCTTCGTGCGTGCGTATGTGGATCGTCGCCGGCACTTTTCACTCGTGGTCGCGGGCAAAACGAAAACCAAATACGACAAGCAACAAAGCCAGTTGGCAGGGATTCAGGGACCCAGCATGCGCGCTCGAGGTGGGGACACCGTGCCACACAGAATGGGAGGAATTTGACCACTCGCCCGATCAATACACGCCGTTCTTCTTCTTGTTGTAAAAAAAAAAAAAAAAAAATGCAAGCCGTTCTTATCCAGGTCCAATAATACAGGGACCCACAAGTCATTGGCAGTTTATGCAATAGTAAGAGAGAGAGAGAAAACATGCAACGACATGCCTTGTGTGGGAAAAGTTGTGATGACCTAGGGCTTCTCCAACAGTAGTATACGAGGAGAGGACAAAATGACTAAAACCTACAGCTTATCCAGTAGTTAGGATGTGTGCTCCGCTTGCGATGTCCGCTCGACGTCGTGTTTGTATTTGAATTGTGTTTTTTCCCTCTTAATGAAACACGGGTGAATGGCCCGATCGAGAGAGAAAAAAAATAATAAAACCTACAGCTCGCCGGTGAGTCACTTGCAGGGTAGTGAGGAAGAGTTGGAACAACTCTATCGAACGTTCGATAATTAATTACTACACCACAAACGATCTAGCAAAGGCCTTGGACGCCCGGCCACTACATACCAAAGAGCGCAACGAAGATATCACTCTTACGTTGTAAAAACGAAGAGGTTTATAAGCAAACGACAAAAGGATAATCAACGTGCGGGAAGAATCGGCTAGTTTTCAGGCAAACTAGCAAATAAACCATCGAAGCACTCACCCGGGAGGGACCTTGTCAGGGAAAGGACGTCGCCAGGTTGCCATAGGCCGGCCGGCAAGCCTAGGGCACCATCTTTGATCATCGGATCAAGCGATGAACAACATATATATAGAGGGGGGAGTAGATTGATTTTATGTCGTTTGGATATTGGGTTCTCAATAGGCCGTGATCCAGTCATATATATAGAGGGAGTGGTCTTATCCTAGGAAACAGCTCCAATACGTATCCCACAAGTTTCCCATGTCAAAGATTGCCTAAAACGCGGTTTGGATGCAAATCGGTTCAAAATCGGGCACAAATCGGCTTAGCCGGTTGCGTAACATGGCTAAGCCGGTTTTTACTGGTGTGAGCAGCCAAGTGGCAGGCCACGGTCCACTTAGCCGACTTGGAGGTGCACACCGGCCTGGCTGGCTGATTAACCGGCTAAGCTGACATGGCACAATAAATTCAAGGTGAAATGCTTTCGAAAATCATAACTAATTCATCTGGACTCCAATTGAGGCAAATCATATATGTTTTTCGATCAGTGTGCTGAGAGGAATGCAATGGTGAAGTCCATTCTTGAATTTTAACAAGTGTTGAAGTTCGGCCCTGCCTGGTCCAACACCCGAAAAGTGGTTTTCCTCGCCCGATGCGCCAAATGTGATGATCCGAGTATGCTCTCTGGCCACGTTGGTGATAAAAACATGATTATAATGCCAATTATGCTCACCGAATAATTTTGAGTGTCAACAACTCCCTTTGTTCTAAATTATAAGTTGCTTTGAGTTTTTTTGGTACATCCATTTTGCCATACATCTAGATATATTAATATGTCTAAATACATAGCAAAATGGATGAACTAAAAAAAAACCAAGGGCAAAAAGAGGGCAATCCAATCAAATCCAATTTTTCCGGAGCTGGAGCGGTCATCTCTCGCCAAACACATTTGTTCAACTCCAAATTGAGAGCCCAGCTCCACGGTGGAGCTGCGCTACGTGGTGGAGCAGCAGCTCTAGAGCAGGTTTGGCAAAGTTGGAGCCCTGCTAAACACGCCCAGAAGTAGCAATAGTTAGAGTCATCAAAACAGGGTGGATTACTTTATCCAAAAAAAAAAAAAAAAAAAAAACAGGGTGGATTACTGGATTAGAAGATGGCCTAGCAGTCCACGTATCAAACAACACAAGAAACACGTCATCAATGATCTAAATTAAACTTTAGTACACTATTACTCAATTTAGTCACCTAAACTTAAGTCATCAATGATCTAAATTAAACTTTTGTGAGAATAATAATTAATACAGTACAAGTCATCCAAATGGCCCCTTGGTTTGTAACACACAAGAATCGTGTCCTTTTTATTTCTAGCACATATCATTATACACAAGTGGTGTGCCAAAGCATCGGATGAGAATATTTGCCATCCAATCATCCATGAAGTACCCGTCGTTATAGAGAACACGTGTACAATGACATTCACAACGTACCAATATGCTCAACAATAACCTTTCCCCTCCAAATATAGCTTATGAATCTTGGCAGCAGATTACATGAAAACAACTTGCTATTGTGTGCGCTTAAACAAACACAAATGTATTACGTGGAATGGCACTCGAGGAATTAGAAAGGGAGACAGTTTGAAAGGTAGTTGGAAGGAAAGTTTATTTTTCTACCTAAGTCCGATACATCCAACACAACAAGCAACCTTCAGGAGATTAACTCCCCAAAAGAATACAGTATTATTTTGCATTGACTAAGCAACACCGGCGCTGACAACGACCCTCCTCATGACCAACGACGAATCTGCAGTGTCGTCTCCTCGGCGGTGGATCAACGACAAAGAGGCCTCGTCGGCGGTAGATCTGGCGGCGGCGCATGCCACGATGATGGCAGCTACATGGCGGTGACAGATGTGCTCACAGACAGGCTCGACGCCGGGCCCTTGATGGGCTCGTGTTTGGGCTTGTCGGTTTTATTATTATTACTATTTTATTAATAGAGGTGGGCAACTGAACCGCCTCGGTAAATATAATGCCAACTGAGTGCACAGACAATCACTCAAAATTTGCTAATACTAATGGTTATACACTAGTTTTTTTTTTTACCTTAGGTGTCCCACACAAATCCATATAAATATAAATATATAATGACTATACTTACGTATAACAAGGCGGGTATATATTGCTACTTAGATCTGCAGTCATAGAAGGCCATCTCATGCAATAGAACGCATGATTTTTTTTTTTTTTTTTAATGATATGGTGAGGGGGAAATATGAGAGAAAAGGTGGTGTTTTGAAAAACAAACTAAAAAAAATTAAGACTATGAGACAACTATTTCACCATTGTATAGTACGATTTGAGATGCAACTCACAAACTTTCTTTGTTAATTAATAATTACATAAATTAAGGATAGTCGAATTACTATAGGACAACTTAAAACAACCTATTGTGGCCCTGCTTGGTTAATTAGTCTTAGAACTTTTTTTAGTCTTAGGACTTAAAAAAAAAGACTCCCAAGGAGGTACTTCTAGGGGCTTTCATGTTTAGTTTCTTAGGGACTAAAATGGATTTTTAAGTCTCAATCGTAAAAAGTCCCTTAAACCAAACAAGGTTTGTATGTGTTGGTTGTTCAATCATTTTGTGACTATGACAATATATGTATGAGATCATTTATGAGAAACACCAATGTAATTCTTGGGATCTTTCAAATTGAAGTTCAATTAACATGGCCACACTCGGAACATACTTGTATGTTGCTTAATGCCAAATGAGGGGAATACTTGTACGCTGCTGTTAATGAGCGAGTTGTGTGGTTCAAGCTGCAGAGCAAAAATAGAGCGTGTGGCTCAATGGAATCTATAACGTTAAATTCCAAGCCAAATAGCCTAATTTATAGTGTAAGATTTCAATTTAGACAGAAATTAAAAGATCCAATCAAGCTGTAAGGAGAATCTGATGTGATAATTTCTTCTTAGTGTGCCTGTGTCTCTAGTCAAGTTTTCTCCAACCAAGATCGGTGGTGTGGCGTTCGGACTTCGGAGCACCGGCACCGGCTGGTCTGGTGTTGTGGGCGCCCGTGGAGACGGTGGTGTCCTGACGAGGATACGTCTCCGTCTCGCTCCTATCCCTCCACACCAGCCACCACCTCATCACCTTACGAGTCCATTTCACCTGCCTGCCCGTCCTCGTCATTGATTACATGCGTAACCAGCAGCCTCAGCTCACCATCCCGGAGCGTATTTTCGCATCAAAACCTGGCCCAAACACGGACGATGACCCCGTCGTTATCGACGATTCGATTCCTCCTCGTCCATGGTAAAAGCCTGGCCGCCCCCATACCCACCGATCGGTCAATTCCCCCAACCGCAGGCGCAGCGCAGCCACCACGCGGACACGGCCACGCCGTCAGCGTCACTCACTACTGCCGCATCGGCGTTGGCGTTGGCGTTGGATCCCAAGCAAAGCAACACGAGTCCGCTCTGGTTCGCACCGGGGAAAGTACTCGTATACCGTCAGGGTGGGCTGCGAAAGGCAGGCGCGGCGCTTTATTAGCGGAGCAAGGAATTGAATGTGCACGGCCGGTTTTTCGCTACGGGAGGGATTCCATTATTATTTCCTCCTCCCTGCACCTGCACGGTAGATTCGTCCCATCTCTCTTGTCATCCTTCTCTCTCGCGCTTTCCCTGCCTGCCTGCCTGCTCCCGTGTACGGCGGTGTCTCCGCAGCTCTTGCTTGCTCTGGGCTTCGCCGGCGGCATGGACCCCACTGGCGCACCGTGGTGCGACCCTCGCCGTGGGTACGCCTACGCCTACGGCGCCGGATCGGCCGCGCAGGCGCCGACGCTGAAGAGGCAACCCCAGCAGCTGCTCCCGCCGCGACATGACGTTGCGGCCGTGGCGAGCGGCGGGGTGCTTAAGAGGAGCCATGGCGAGGTGGAGAGGTGGCAGCAGGCGCTGTACCTGCGCGCGGTGAGGCAGCGCGTCGCGGCGCAGTCGCAGACCGCGCACCCGCCGATCGACGTCGGGGCCGTCCTGGCACGGCCTGCGGGTTTCTCCAGGCCGCCTTCATCGGGCTTTGCTGGGCTTTCACCGCAGCCATCGTCGACGCTATCGTCGCTCACCACCGCGTCGCACATGGAGACGCCGTTGCCGCAACTGTTGCAGCGGCAGATGGTGTCCGCGCCGTCCGCGCCTCCGCAGTCCGTGGCCAAGGTGCCGGCTGCGGGTCGCTCGACGGCCAGAGAGATGGTGTTGTTGCAGGAGCTGGAGAAGCACCTACTCGGTGACGACGACGGCGATGGCGAGGCTGAGGCGACGGGAAGTGCATGCGGCTCCACGGTCACCAGCTCTGCGTTGGGGACACGATACAGGAGCTCAATCCCATCACCGCCGCGCCTTCGACGTCTCGTCCCAACAACTACAACACCGTGCCTGCCGCCATGTCAAGGTCCCCGTCGCACTCCTCGTCGTCCACGGCTTCGTCGGCAGCGTCCAGCTCGCCCCCGACCTCGACGGCCTCGTCGCGGCAGCTGCTGTCCGAGGCCGCCGCCGCCATCGCCGACGGCAACCACGCAGCGGCGGCCGCTCACCTCGCGGGCATGAAGATTGCCGGGAACCCGCGCGGGGGCGCGGAACAGAGGCTGGTGACCATGATGGCGGCCGCCCTGTCCTCCCGCATCGGACGACCACCCGCGTCGTCGGCGTCTCAACACCTCGCGGGCCTTTTCGGCGCTGAGCAGCGCGCGGCATGCCAGCTCCTGCACGACGTCTCCCCCTGCTTCGGCCTCGCCCTCCACGGTGCCAACCTCGCCATCCTCGACGCCGTGGCCGACCAGCGCGTCATCCACCTGATCGACTTCGACATTAGCGTCGCGCAGCACATCGCCCTCATCGAAGCCCTCTCCAGCCGCCGCGTGGCCGGCACATGTCTCAAGGTCACGGCCGTCGCCGATCCCACGTCGCCGTTCACGCGGGCTCTAGCGCAGGCGCTCGCGGCCACGGAGCAGCGGCTCAAGAGGCACGCCCAGCAGGCAGGGCTGGAGTTCCGGTTCAAAGCAGTCAGCTGCGTTACCGGAGATATCGGGGCGTCGAGGCTCGGGTGCGAGCCAGGGGAGGCGCTGGTGGTGAACCTGGCGTTCGTTCTCTCGCGCATCCCGGACGAGAGCGTGTCCCCGGCGAACCCACGCGACGAGCTCCTCCGCGGCGTGCGCGCCCTGCGCCCGCGCGTGGTGACGCTGGTGGAGCAGGAGCTCAACACCAACACGGCGCCTCTGGCGGCGCGGTTCGCCGACGCGTGCGCGCACTACGGCGCGGTGCTGGAGTCGCTGGACGCGACCATGGGCCGCGACAGCGCGCAGAGGGCCCGCGCCGAGGCGGCCCTGGCGAACAAGGCGGCCAACGCCGTGGCAAGGGAGGGCCCGGACCGTGTGGAGCGCTGCGAGGTGTTCGGCAAGTGGCGCGCACGGTTCGGCATGGCGGGGCTGCGGCCCGCGGCGATCGGGCAGGGCATCGCCGACCGCGTAAGGGCACGGCTGGGGCCCGCGCCTCCGGGGTTCGACGTGAAGCTGGACAGCGGCCGGCTCGGGGGGTGGGATGGATGGGGCGCGTGGTCACCGTCGCCTCCGCCTGGCGTTAGCCGTTGCACGCCGGCCTGGTGGATGAGGTCATCAGCTCCCGGTTACAGCATTGGTGGATGAGGTCATCAGAGTACAGTACCTCAGGAACAGCCGATGTGCGTGTGCATCCAAAATCCAAGACTGCTTAGCTGTTGTAATAACCTCTCTAAATTCTTTACGGCCACTTGTACTCATTCGTGGATGAGTAGTTGAATATTGTAGTAGTAATTGGTTTTCTTTATGGCCACTGGTAGTTGAATATTGTAGTAGTTATTAGTTGGATCATTCGTGGTTGCTATCCGACTATCTCCTGTGGGTTCGATTTGGATGCGTGGCTACTTGTTGCCTTGCTGGTGTTCTGTTATAAACAACCTCCTCCCTTCGAAACGCCACTGTAGCGCGGCCGGCAACAGAGTTACAGAGCCTGAGCCTGGCAATCGCGTCTCTGGCGCTCGCTTTCCTTGAAGCGCACTCACCTACTGGATAGCTTTAGTCACCATAAAGTAGAATACCGGATAGCTTTCTTTCCTTGTAAACGTAAATGTATATAAATATAGGTAACTTAATTGCTGACGCTGATTGAATGGGATTTATCGCGTGTTATTAATAGATTATGTAAACCGGTGGCAACATGTGGTTTCCTGACACGTCAGGCCTGGTGCTTTTGGTGACAAGTCCCCTCATATCTTGTCGGACTATACGAATTTCTATTTCAACAACGTCGTACCCCGGTGTGCTCAGACGTGACCACTGACTAAGCTCGTCGTAGTATATCCCCTCCGTCCATTTATGTGTGGCGTCCGGAAAACGTGTTTGTGAGGGAAACACGATTTTTTAGAGACAAACATTTGGGACACGGAGGAGTATCTCGCTCAGGCCTTGTTTAGATGGCCAATTTTTCTAAGGCAAATTTTTCTAACAGCCATGCATTAGAAACTTTTGCAACGGTTTCGATTAGAAAAATTTGGAATCCAGCTTCCAGCTGCTTGCAGTGCATTAAATGAAGATGGCCAAATACAAAAGTGCCCCTATTTATTGACATCTTTCCATGGGATGCATGCATGCAACACCCTTCCAGCTGCTTGCATGCGCCAGGGCTTCCCTTGCCATGCATTGCATGCAACAGGAAGCAATGTAATGACAGGAAACAATGAAATCCAAAACATTGCATGAATCAATACATTAAAAATAGTCATGTTCTTTATTACAAGACCTCAACACTGCTGTTCATTACAAACCGTAATTAACAACTCAGCAAACAATTATTACCAGTCCACGAAAATCACACAGATTATTCAAATTTCTGAGCAAATAAATCTAAACAAGAAGCCAACAGGGCCAGCCGACCGACATTATTCTCAGCACACAAATGCAAATACAAGTCCTCAGGACCTAGCGTACAGGTGGTCCGCAAGGTAATCACGGAACACATTCATGGCTTCGACATCTTCTTGATCTGGGGCATCAACAGTTGGAGGCTGATCAGCGTATGCTTGGCGGCACGAAATGAATGTGTTCATCCAGCATTGCAAAGTCACTATTAGCCAGCCCACTCAGTCTTATGAAGTTATGCAAAGCCATACAAGCAACAATTATGTGTGTTTGTGTTTTTCGGGATAAGGAGGGATTCCATAATACAATATCGCCACTTCATTTTCAACACGCCAAACGCCCTTTCGATCACATTGCGAAGAGATGAATGGGCATAATTGAAGGTCTCCTTTTTACCTCGTGGTCCTTGGACGTTTTGGTAGTCTTAGACGTGGTACATCGTTCCCTTATGCGGTCGCGAGGTATCCTGGCGGGTTTGGGTACCCGAGTCCACCACATAGAACTTGCCTACGGTAGGAGGCCAAAATCCCTGTAAGTGTAAGGTAACTCAATTAGAAATGGATAAAGAACAATGTACAAATGTCTACCTTCAGGAGGGTGAGGAAACTCCCCGACACTTGATCAAGGCATGATCAAACACTCTCATATCATGAGAAGACCCCGGCCATCCAGCCAGGACATATGTAAAAAACATGTCGAAGTCACAAGCTGCCATGACATTCTGTGTGGTGGAGCCCTTCCGATTCATGTGCTGTACAAATTTGTCTTGAGGAACTATACAATGCACATGACTGCCATCTATAGCGCCTATGCAGTCCTTGAATTCAGGATAGAACCGGCTGCTCATGAGTCTAAGATGCAAGGTTGTAAATTGTGGGTCTCTAGGTTTAATGATATCTCCCGCAAACTTAAGGACACATTTCAACACTCTGTAGAACATTGCATGCACAGTTCCTAATGATCTCTCAAATCTATCCTCGGCTTGCCTATATGATTCTGGACCACCTAAAATCCAGAGAAACATGCCTAGTGCCTCAACAGCAGTAGATTTGGCAGTGTCTTTGAGGTCGTACTCAGTTGTTAACACATGGTGCAAATGATAGAACATCTCTGGGGTTATCCTAAACATGTTGTAGCAAGAGTACTCATTGGCTAGTTTGTCTTGTACCCATTCTAACCCAGATAACTTGGGCACCCTATAATCTGACCTAGTGCAGTACTTGTTATAATGGTTAGCGTACTCAGACAACATACCAAGCATCAATGCAATTTCTTCATCTTCTCGCTCATCTTCCTCTAGCATTGCCCAAAAGTCCTCCTCCCACTTCTTCCTCCTAGCAGCAATTTCATCCAGCACTGGGTCAACAAATATTGGTGGTGCCTGCACACAATTAATCATACAAACAAAACTTCCATCAGTACTAGTCACACTTCTTCAAAAGTAATGATGCATTACGAAGACACAACCTTTTATGCAACCAATTTTTACCCGCTGTCAACCTTTTCCTCAAATAAAACCCAACCACGGGAAGCAAATACAAAAGTCATACATATCAAGCACATCATACATAATATATTAGCACAACACAATAATATATTAGCACAACACAATAACATAGTGTTCCACATCATATGTTAGTTCCACAAATACGTTACAGGCCTCCAATACACAACACAACACAAAATAGTTCAACTTCCCTACATGCATGCACTCGAAGTTCTAGTGCCCCACCCTAGCTAGGCTCCTTAGGATGACAACCCTTGCTTCATCATCTTCTGCTTCCTCCCAGGCAGTCATGCGGGAGTCTAACTCGACGACGGCCACTCCTCCAGACCACAGACTACTATCGTCCCTTCTAAGCTGCAGCTGCCTGACCTCTTTACCGATTCTGCGGACCCTTGCTTTCTGTGCTTCTGCCGCTGCAAATATTTTGGCCTGCTCATTCTCCCACATTTGCTGCCTTGACCGCCTGGAGTTCAATCCTTGGTTCATCATGTTGCCGAGGTTTTGGATTGAATCCTGTATGACATGCAGTCCACGGTTCTTCTTTGTTTTCTTCCTAGGACTGGTTGCGGTGCTCGGGTTGAACAATTTGTTGAAGCTCCTCTTCCGCCGATCTTTGCCAGGAGTGCCGGTGGCGTGGTGTCGGCACCGGTAGTGTAGCCGGCGAGTGGCCTCCGCACCCGATGGCCTCGTAACCGGTGGCCTCAACGACGAGTGGCCTCCCGATACGATGTCGTGGCCGCCGTCTTCGTCTTCGTCGCTGCTACTGAGCACTAGCGCTTTGCGGCGGCTTGGAACGTAAGCCGTCTCCCCTGTCACCGCCACTCCTTCGAACATCTGGTTCAGGTAACACTGATATGGAGGAACATCCTTTACTTCAGCCATCTGAGCACGAAGCAAAAAACGTTGTTAGCAACTCATCATAATCCCCTGGCCAGTCAACTTGAGAAGGCATGTGCACATTAGAACATTGTGTACCTTGCTGCTCTCAGCCCACCACTGAGAGGAGGCGTCGACAGAGCCATCAGCGCACCGGCCCAAGCCCCCGTTTTGGGTGAGCTGGATGCCACGTTGTTTTGATCATTGAGCCTTCAGTTCTCGGTATTTGTTGCCAAAGATCTTGTTGTCATGAACCAGTTTGTGCGCTGGTAGAATTTCTCGATCATATTCCTCCAACCCCACCTATTCATCTTACCAAGGGGGCAGTAACCCGGGGGTCATCTACTCGGTGTACAACTGCGAGAGCGTGGTCGTGGTCGGCGTTGACCACGAAGCCCTGTCAATCCTATTCTGAAATAATGCATGACCTAATGGACTTAGAATGGAGTACAACATCCATTATGCATTCCAATACAAGCAGATTAATATGCTATCTTTCTCAACTATAATGAATCTTTGGTTCTGTGATTTTACCTAAATTAACTAGTTGACAGATAACTTTCATGTATCGTGGGAGACATCAACTAGTTCTGTGGTTGGAAGATTAAATTATTAGAAACCTATAACTGGCTGCTGTTCTAGTAATAATCAAGTAATCTGGAATTCCTTATATCAGCTAACGAGCAAACATTCACAAGTACTAAGCCAACCAATCTACTTTGCTTTAATAGATTTACTAAGCCAACCAATCTAGCAACTTGCGTGTGAAAAATTGCTAAGACCAGTACTCGAGAAGTAAGAAGCTGCTATACCTCAGAAGTTGCAAACAAAATGCAAACATGCTATTGTTATCACCCTAAGCTCGTGGCATTTCCGTGGAGGGAGTGGAACCATACCGGGACATCGGGAGGAGGCATGTCCTCTTCGGCGCCTGTCGACGGCGGCCTCGGCCTGCGGAGGATCCCGTCGCCGGTAAGTCCATCACGGCGACGAAGGGCGCGGCCGCCACCACGGCTCCCGGAGGCCCCGCGGGGAGGACGAACGCCGCCGATCCCCGCCGCCGCGCATCGAGGGGGGCTGGAAGCTGCCGGCGCCCATCGGGGCTGGTCTTTGAAAGCTAGCTGGCCGGCGAGGTCCGCGAAGGTGGCGCCGTCTTGGACTCCGGCTGCACGCCCCGAACGAGTCCATGCCCGGCCAGCCCTCGCCGGTGTTGAGATCCGGTAGCGCCAAACCCCAGTGTCGCTAGCGGCGGGGGTGCCGGACGACGGAGTACCGAAAGCGGCGACGCGAAAGAGGCTCTTGGGACATGAAATCCCTCGTCGGCGCCGCCGGAGAGGTTGAGGAAGTCGGAGCCGTCGTTGGGGAAGCCGGCGCCGTTGAATCCCCGCCTTGGTTTCGGCCGGGAGGGTACCGTCCATCGCCGCCGACGGGATTAACGACCGCAGATCCGGCCGCGGGAGGACTACATCCGCTGCGGGTGGTGTGGATCTGCGTGAGGGGGACGACGGTGGCGGCGGGCAAGGCAGAGCGGTGGCGGGGCGGCGAGGAGCGGCGGTGGTGCGGGAGGCGGGAGGCGGCGTCGAAGGAGCAGTGGCCGGCTAGGGTTAGGGATCGGGAGGGTGGGGTGGGGGTATATGCGTCGCTCATGGGCCACGACCAATGATTGCTGCTGGGCTGCACAATGTGTTAGAAAGGCTAAAAATTTAGCAAATTGGCCCGTTTAGTTGTGCGCAGGCCAAAAAATAGCAAATTTGACCCAAAACGTTAGAAAAATTGGCCATCTAAACAAGGCCTCGACCTCATGCCCTCGAGCGATGCAAGGCTATTTGGTTTCGTCGTGGGCGGGCGCTGCCCCGAAGTTAATCACAGGGGCTGTAAAAGTCGATCTGTTTTGGGAAAAAGAGAGACCCACTCTTTGTCGTAAATTAATTATTATTTTATGTTTTTGTGTAACAAATATGACTCAATTTATAGAGAATACGTGTAACATTTATGTCTCTATAAATGCTCGAGGTGCTTGGCACCTGCTTACACCCATTGCTCGCATGGTGCTTGATCACCGCCTTTAGGGCCTGTTTTCGCGTACCGGTGGAGGCTGACTTCATTTGAGAGCCCTGGCTCACTTGGGACAGCCGAGGATATGCAACTAGTCGTTTTTGGTTGATTGTATCTACTCCGTCTAGGCGAGATAAGATCTTTGTTTGGTTGATTGCACGAGGGTATGTCGCATGGGTTAAAAATATTATAAAATTATGATTATGATTTTTATTTTTAGCAAATGCTATCTAAAAATTATAGTTTTGTCTAATTATACCTTAAACATCTTTAAAACACATTAATATCACTTAATATCAACTAATCATACACAAATACATCATTATTGGGCTAAGCCTGCAGCCAGCAAGCCTGGCCCGCAAAGAACGACTGATTCCTGCGTTCTTTCGGAGCCTGGCTGCGGCCTCCTCCTTGCATGGCCAGAGCCTGGCCCGGCTGCTTGAGCAGCCAACCAAACATGAGATTCCTGCACGGCGGATGCATGCACGGAGACACATCGGGCCAACCAAACAGGCCCTTAGTGTGCCTGCTTTTGCTATTGGGTCCACGGAAGCATCACACATTCCCTCTTTCCAAACCTCCCAAGTGATGAGTGCAAAGTTCCCTCAAAACAAAAAAAGTGATGAGTGCAAAGAGAGAGTCTGATCCTTTTCTATAGTCCCAGTCCGCTGCGAACGCCAGGCATGCCACCAGTCTAGGATTGATCTGACTGGGAGCTGCATCGCTTGCCTGCCCAACGCCGAGGCTGCTCCATACCATATCTGCCTTGAATATGAACAATCGTCTCTGTCTCTTGGTCGCAGAAGAAGCAATTGTCATGCGCGTCCAACCGTATCTTCCTCTTGGGTCCAGCGAATCGCCAGCCACAAGAACAACTTGATCCTCAGTGGCACCCAAGTTTCCCATATCATGATGCTGCCAGGTATCAGATGCAACCTTTGGTGGAGCGCTTGGTATGCCGAGTGCAATGAGAAGTTACCGTATGATTGCCAACGCCAGACGAGCTGATCAGGTGTGTCCGTGAGCGCCACATCCTGGATTTCAGACATGGAGGTACTCAGCCGTGGCCTGCTCGAAGAATCCCCCGGTAATCAGACGCACCAGCGCCTGTTTGTGAGTGCTTCGGCAACTGTCAGCTTAGCGATGGTTGGTTTGGGGACGAATTGCAGTAGTGTGGGCGCCATCGTCCTGATGGCAACCCCATTCACCCAGCTGTCCAACCAAAAAGGGTGTCTTTGCCGTTACCAATGACTGTGTATGTCGAAGCACAGAAGAGCCCTGGTCTCGATCGTCAGCTTTAGGTGCAACGTGGAAATTGATGCTCCGAGCTTCTCTCCTATCTCAAGCATCGATATTTGGCAACGCTGTGGGTAGTCTCGTGGACTCAACCTGCCGATCCACATCGATAATGGTGGAATGTGACCGGGAGATAGCGCTGCGCCCTAGTGCCTATGGAAGCGTGTATGGTGACAACGGAGCTGCGTACCTCTTCCCTGGCCCTTGAGTGCGAATTAGGAGAAAAAAAATACCTACTTAAAATCAGTGACGAGGCCATCAACTTGGTCGATTTTTTCCTCTTAAAAAAGAGTTTCTTTGCACCTCGCCGACAATTTTGGAGAGCCCTGGAGACGTGTGTACAGCTCGGACAACATCTTTTGCTCATGACTTACACAACCTGTTACCTACTCGCGTGTGTGAGCACGGAACAGAACAGTCCCGGGCTTGCGGTGACGCTCGAAAACACGGTGGGAATATGCGCGGGGCGCGCAAGGGCGGTGAACGTGGAAAACGCGGAACAGCACGCTACCTGACACATTTTTCCTCCGTGAGCTAGCGCGCGAATGTTCTAATGCTTATTTTAGTACTCCTAGCAAGGATATCATCCTCAGCCAGCGACGGATGTAGCGTGAGCGAGCGAGGCAGCAAAACGCATCTGCGATGTGCCGGAATTTTGTTAAGGAAAACGTTTTTAATGTGTTCTTTTGGGTGGTTCGTCTAAATTAAAGGCCGCCTATGATCCATTGGTTATAGGCCTTTACCCGAGTGGCCGAGTGACTACGTTGGATTTCAGATTGATCGTGCCCAATCTAAAATTGCGCATCGTCAATAATGCAACGCCGGAGCTGCATGATGTGATGGTGTAGACTTGCTCCGTGGTACGCCGGTAGCCTGGCTAGTTGCTGTTGCGTTGTGTTACGTTGTGTCATACTGTACACATTAAAATGCAGCTCCGCCTTAGTGGATTCATATTAACCGGTGCAGGCATAACTCGTACACTAGACAGATTAAATATAGTGAACAATAAGATTAGATCACGGGAATAATACCTGTTGTTCGTAGATGACAGCATGACAGAGAGGTCCCCGGAGACGAAGTCGAGGTTGTCCAGGTCACTGTCATTGTCGTCGATCAGCGGCGGCGGAAGACTTCAGAGAAGTTGTCAATGATTAGAGGGGAGGGCGACCTTTTAGTTCTCCACAGGCCGACAGGGTCCGCAGTCAACTTTTTAAATTTTTTCTTATTAACTGTTTATAGTTCAAAATCTGTACGGATTTCGACCAAGGTGCCTTAATTTGAATTGTTCAAAATTTTTATGCTCTACACTTCATCTTTAGTGGTCATTAGCTTGTTCAGCCTCGTTTATAAGCTAATGACGAGATTAAAGGGGAGAGGGACCTTTTAGTTCTCCACGGGCCGACAGGGGTTCACAGTCAACTTTTTGAGTTTTATCGTATTTACCGCTTATAATTAAAAATATGTATGGATTTCGACAAAGGTGCCTAATATGAATTGTTTAAATTTTTATGCTCTATGTTTCATCTTTAGTGGTCATTAGCTGGTTCGGCCTCGTTTAGCTGCTAATAGCGAGATTAGAAGGGAGGGGGACCTTTTAGTTCTCCACGGGCCGACAGGGGTCCACAGTCAACTTTTTGAATCTTCTTCTATTAATCTCTTATAATTCAAAATTTGTATAGACTTCGATTAAGGTGCCTTAATATGAATTGTTCAAATTTGTACATTTCATCTTTAGTGGTCATTAGCTGGTTGGATTTCATTTAGCCGCTAATGACGAGATTAGAGGGGAGGAGGACCTTTTAGTTCTCCACGGGCCGATGGTGGTCCGCAGTCAACTTTTTGAATCTTCATCTATTGACCACTTATAATTTTAAATCGGTACGGATGTCGACCAAGGTACCTAAATATGAATTGTTCAAGTTTTTATGCTCTACATTTCATCTTTGGTGGTCATTAGCTGGTTCGGCTTCATTTAGCCGCTAATGGCGAGATTAGAGGGGAGGGGGACCTTTTAGTTCTCCACGGGTCGACAGGGGTCCACAGTTAACTTTTTAAATCTTCTCCTATTGACCGTTTATAATTCAAAATATGTACGGATTTAGACCAAGGCGCCTTAATATGAATTGTTCAAATGTTTATGCTCTACGTTTCATCTTCAGTGGTCTTTAGATGGTTCGGCCTCGTTTAGCCGCTAATGGCAAGATTAGAGAGGAGGGGAACCTTTTAGTTCTTCACGGGCCAACAGGATCCACAAGAAACTTTTTGAATCTTCTTCTATTGACCGTTTATAATTCAATATCAGTATGGATTTCGATCAAGGAGCCTTAATATAAATTGTTCAAATTTGTATGTTCTACATTTCATCTTTAGTGGTCATTAGCTGGTTCGGCTTTGTTTAGCCGCTAATAATGAGATTAGAGGGGAGGGGGACCTTTTAGTTCTGCACGAGCTGATATGTGCGCAGTCAACTTTTTGAATCTTTTCCTATTGACCGATTATAATTTAAAATCGGTACGGATTTGACCAAGGTACCTTAATATGAATTGTTCAAATTTTTATGCTCTACATTTCATCTTTAGGGGTTATTAGCTGGTTCGGTCTTGTTTAGCTAATGGTGAGATTATTGGGGAGGGGGGAAGAAGGCTCCAGAAAATGCAGGGAGAGGAGAATACCCTGAAAGGCCAGTGGTCTTGTGCCTTACTGGATGGATCTTGCATGTGGCCCAATTCACGGTCCTTTGTGGGCTGCATTGCTGGTAGCTGCTTTTGGACGGCAGAAGATATATAGGCCCAATTCAGGAGTCAGGAATAATGGGCTAGACGTCCAACGATGATTGACTGCTTCCGAAACATGATCCCGTCGCCATCGTAACATTTAAAGAGTAAATTTCTTTGTGGAAGAGCGGCGCAGCCACGGCGTCCACGGTAGCAAAATTATTTTTGATCGTTCGATCTCAGCTTCTACGGTTGGATCTCTCTCGTCCACTTAGCGCCCCAGCCCCGGTATATATACGCTCCCTCACGTAAAAAAAAAAAAAAAAAGGAAGCCGAACCCCTCGTTCTCTCCCTCCCTCGACGGTAAAAAAAAAAAAAAAAAAAAGACCGAAGTCTCTCATTCTCTCCCTCTTCTCCCGGTGCGGCGACGTCGCTGGAGGCCGCGGCCCGCGCCGGCGCTCCGCCTCCGCCGCTCCCGCCCCCAACCCCTCCTCCGCCTCCCGGTCTGCTTCCTCCTCCGTGGCGGCGGCGGCCAGCTGGCGTGCGACGCCGGCGGCGGTGTCGGCCGGGCGGGCTCTTGCGATGGGGCCGGGCAGCGCGCACGTCTGGGCGGTGCCGCCCGCCTCCCCGGCCCTCTCTCTCTGTCTCCATGGCTCCTTTCTCTCTGTCTCCATGGCTCCTCACGGGTAACCCTCACGATTTTCCCTAGGTTAGGGTTAGGGTTCAGACCGGTTTTGTGCTTGATTTTGTGCTTGCTTCATCGAATCCGTGGTTGGTTGCTGCCCGTCCGCTGCACAAAGGTTGAGGTGCTCATCCCCCTCATCTTCCCTCGCCCGGCTCCAAGGCGACCATCGATCTAGGCTTGGCTGCTCGGTCTTTTCTTGCTGGAGAAGACCACACCGGCGGATTTGGTGGATTCGATGCCCATGGCTGGATCCGTCCCTCCTCTTGCCGGATCTGTGCAAAGCACCAAGCAGGAAGTGGTGATGGCTGGATTTGGAGTAGGAAGTGGTACGTGATTTCTGATTTTTTTACATTTGGATTTGGTGATGACAGGTTTTGTATAGGTTTATAGTGCTCATCCTTTGTTATATGTAACTGTTCAGGTCTAGAGTTCAGAGATCCACACACTTGAGAAATTATGCTGCCTTTGCTCTATATTTTCTAACTCTGGCTGTGGTTGATTGATTTCATGATTCAGGTGATGTGCACAAAAAGAGATCCAAACTGCAGAGCTTGTCCTTTCAGTGCAAGTTGTATATATTACAATAGTTTACTTGCCAGGTATATGCATTATGATTTATACTGTTTTGGACAACATGCATGATTTATACTGTTGTTTGTAGACTGAGTTGTAAGTATTTGTATAACTGTATGCCATTTAAACTTAGCATCCATCTAACTATTATATATCATTATTACTTTCAGTTAGTAAATAAAAGGTTACTTTTCACTCAACTCTTCAAGTTGTTTTCCATCTTGACCGTTTGTTTTAAAACAATTAATTTCTTCCTCCCAAACCAGTATTATTGTGGCTTATATTGCTGAGTTGGAAAGACTCTTGTTGTTTTCAGAAAGTCGCTTCCTCTTCCAGAGAAGCATGAACATGAAGAAGGAGAACAGCAAGCAAGCATGGTTGCTTCTAGGAGTTGCACACCAAGTTCTCAACAAATGTATCAATATCAAATTGCAATAAGCAGCACTACTGAAACACCACCCATCCATAACTGCGAGCCAATTATTGAGATGCCACCGAGCCCAGAATATGAATACAACGAAACACCTAATGAGCAAGAAGATTCCTACGAAGATTATTATGCACATGATATTGAAGATTTTGGACCAGAAGGAGTGCAATATGATGCTGAAATAAATCTTTGTTCAAGCAAGCATGTGTTGAATAATTATTGGACACCGAACCATGGAAAGGACTTGGCTGTGACCAACCCAAAGTATAGCTTTGGCCGAAATAAAAAGCTTAAAAATATTGGTCGTCTTAGGACAGAACACAATGCGTAAGTAATTTTGATTTCTTGATACTTGATATAATTTTGTCCTTAGAAATCAGCAGCACCTGTCTAAATTTTTTTTTCTAACTTCTGTAGATACGTCCTCCCAGATGATCATGTAATCCTAGAACAGGTGTGCTATATTGTGTGATTCTTAACTTAACTTCCACACACTTAGAAATTATTGCATGTTTTGTCCCTATTTTTGTCTAGAAGTTCTGGAATGGTTCTTAAAAGCTCATGATTATGTCTGCAGGTCACAAATTAGTTGGGTTTAAGGATCAGTATATTGGATTGGGCTACTCATGGTTGATGTTGTTTGAAGACAAAGGAAATAAACTAAAAGTGATATCGATGCAAAAGATGCAGCACTCCGTGAGTTCCTGTCCCTCGACTATCTCCGGATAGTTCAGCCGTGCTTCCACAGCTTCCACCTCAACAGAAAGCATCACCAAAAAGAAAGCATGTCAGAAGGTTGCTAATCCTACATCAGCTCTCTATCAACATTCTCTATCAAAATCCTTGCTAAATTGTTGTCGTTTTCGTGCATGACTAATAGTGTTCATTTCTAAACAGAGAGGACAGGTGCCAGGGAAAGATACACGTCCTACAGCTCGCAAGAAAATGACTGAACCGATGCAGGTCAGTTCAGCTTATACTACTTGCAAATCCTTTCGCTTAGTGTTCTAACACAAAGAAAAAGGACTAAGAGAGATATAAAGATGTCTCCTAATTTAGTCTCCTACCTAATTTTTTTTATTGTGTTGGCTTCATTTGATTATGAGTTAAAAGTTCGGCCTTTGTGACAATGTATTGTATTGGAACAGTTGTGCTATGCTAGACAAAAATTGGTCCATTTGCAAAAAACAGGTTTGGTCAGTTTCTATTAGATTTTTTCTTGGTCGTTTGTATTAGTAATGAACATATGTATTGGTAATGGACAAGCATTATGCAGTATTGCATCTAAGAATATTCCAAGGCCATATTTTCTGAGCCATGCCATACAAAGAGATTACTTTTGAGTTCTCTTCTTTTCTATCTTCACTGACTTAATTATCTAGCATTAAATCTGTCCAGTATTGAAACAATTGCAAATTACTAAGGTATTGGCATTTAGGATCTTGATAATAAGATGGTCCTATGAAAAATGCTAGCTAATGCTAGCTAAGTGGATGTTCAGTTCAACATTTAGGCAGTCATGATTTGGTGTCAGCGCTTTTTTAGGTTTGCAGTTCGCAATTCTGTCCTGTTACCAAGCTTAGTGCACTTCCTCGCCCTGCTGAAGCTCTTACGACTACCTAGAGAAGCATATCAGTAAGAACTTCATGTAACAGGAGGCTTGGCCAATTGTGGTTTTTGGACAATAATCCTGTCTCTCTATATAAATGAAACTAATTCAATGGCTGTCTAATAATCCTGTCATGTTTTTGAGAACAGAATAGTTCTGTTTTGTTTTAGAGTTTTTTTTTTGGCAATTGATATGTAATAGCACTAATATTTACAATCTTTGCCAAATAGGGTGATCTCTCAAATCTTAAGTACCAATATGATGTGATGAAATCTCGGCAACTGCCTTAAAGTGGTGAGCATGAACTCAGATTCATAGTCTGTAGGTTAGTTCAGTGGCCGGGCAATAGCTGTCCAATTAAAGTTTACATGTGTGTTGCAGGCTGAGGCACAGAGAACCCTAACTTGAAGCTCCCTTAATTCTAGATAGAATTGATCAAGGTTAGTTCTCTACCTCTATTTATCTCCATCTAACAAACAAAATAACATTTATGGCAGCTATATCAGACTTCAATTGTCACATGTGATTCATCAAGGAAAGAATAATACTTTTGAAGTCTCATCATTTTGCTATGTAAATATGGAAATAAGATCACGTGGGATGCTTTGTCACATGCAGTACTACATTTGTGTACCATAGCACTGTTGGTATTTCATATCCGCAAAAGAAAAACCCCCTCAATATTCTTCCTCTGTTGGTTCTGACACTTATGCTCATTCTGGTTTAGGAATTGCAGCCTCGTTGCTCTGGACAATTTACTCTGCTAATCAAGGGACGCCTGTATGGTGATAAAAAATCAGTACTTACTAGGATATGGACTTGCCAAACAATGGTTGTAATATCCATATTTATCTATGTAATTGATGAGTTGATAGCATATGAACTTCTGTGAACCAATTGGCGTTTAAACTACAATGAGGTGCTGGCTTAGTCTACCCCCTGTGTTCTCTTTAAAAATACTGTTGTGGCCATTGCTCACGCGCATGGGCGCGCACAAATCACTAGTACATATACAGACACTAAAGCATCAGTTGGTTCCGTCGGTAACCCATTTTTGCTACTCAGGGATTGATCCTCATGTGCGCAAATACTCCGAGGGCTCGTTTGGCCGTATGTCACTGTGCGTAAATACTCCAAGAGTATATATACGTACTCCACCTTAAGTTCACGAACTTCCGCAGGCTCGCAGAATGCCGGCGTCATTATTCAATATATATACTCTATATGTACTCTCACTGCTGGCTCATCCTCCGCTCGCTAGACGGCTACTGATGGCTAAGAAACCTAGTACTAGTACTACTGAGTTCACCGGGCAGCGATTTCGCCGCTGCCGTCAACCGATACGCTCTCACCGGAGTAGTCGGCGAAGTGCTCGTCCGCCTTGAAAGCGTGTAGGCTACGTCCACCATGCTGGGGCGCTTGGACGGGTCCTTATGCAGGCACGCCCTCGCCACGCTCACCACGCTGGCCACGCTCCCCGGTGGGCACGTCTGCTCCGCGAGCGCCGGGTCCATCCACGCCGCGACGCGGGCCTCCAGCTTCTCGTCGCGACCCCGGAAGACCCTGTCCTCGGCGTCCGCCCACAGTGGCTCGCCGTTCTCGTCCGCGGCCTCGCGTCCTGACACCAGCTCGAGCAGGACGACCCCGTAGGCGAACACGTCCATCTTGGTGGTGACGAGGCCGTCGGCGAGGTACTCGGGCGCGATGTAACCCTGGGTGCCGACGATGTGCGTCGTGACGGCGTTGTGGCCCGTCTTGGCGAGGCCGAAGTTGGCGATCTTGGCGCGCATGCGGCCGTCCAGGAGGACGTTGCTGCTCTTGATGTCCTTGTGCACCACGCGCGGCCAGGTGTGCTCGTGGATGTACTGCAGGCCGTGGGCGAGGTCGAGCGCGATGTGGAGGCGCGCGCGCCAGTTCAGGCGACGCGCGCGGTCGCGGTCCAGGAGCCACAGGTCAAGCGAGCCGTTCTCCACGTACTCGTACACCAGGTAGCAGTCGCCCGTCGCCGAGTTGATGCAGAACCCCTCCAGCTTCACCAGGTTGCTGTGGTTTACCTGCGCACGAAACATAGAATTATTACTAGTTTACTACGCATGTTTTTGTCACAAACCGTCCTGGGTTGACGAGTTGGTGTCTTGGTGACGACTGATGATGCTGATTCGAAGAAAAATTCAACGACCTGCTCTCCGTAGTCACTCCACCCCTACGTGTCCGCTCTCCGCTGTCGGTACAGCAGATTTCGTTGAAAATTGGCGAATAGGTCAACGTCGTACATCAGCGTGAGAAGACTCGATCGTACAGTGATGCCGCCGTGTAGGTACGCAGCGTCATTTAGTTGCGCATGTGATCGAGGGCCGGAAAAAAATGCCCTATGCCCTGGGTGGGTGGCTGGAAGGTGAGTGGTGACTGATTAAGTGATGACAGATGACTGATGAGCAATCGTTTCTTTTGCAAGGACGGTGAGCAAACTATATCGACTACTATCTCTTTCTCTTAACATCGAGTTATCTTTGTTCAAGAAATCTGTCTCAAATATGAAATTCTAGTTCAATCTAAGTCAAACTAACAAAACTTTAGCTAAGTTTAAAGAAAATAAGATCAAACTTTATGGATTTATAAATAAATATACTGTAAAAATATATTTCATCTCGAGTTATAGATAATAGAAGTCAGTATACTGTTATCTAATCTACACTTGATTAAATTTAAGAGAATTAACTCTATACTATAACGTTATCTTTGTTGAGATGGAGGTGGTGATCGAGACCCGCCCACTCTCTGGGCAGTCAACCCTCTACACCATCCTATTCATATGTCGTTACCGTGACCCTACACGATACCTCGACAGGTTTCAGGTCAATTAGGATTTATTATGAGAAGACATAAGTCCATAACCAAAACAAACGGATCTTTCGATTAGAAGGAAAAGATAATTAAATAAATACTCTTATCAAGTTGTTGGCTGATCTATGGTTGGATGTTCTTGTACTTTTCTACGGCTCGTGCGATCCTTAGTGCCACTGCCAAGTGCTGCCGTGCAGACCGGTCTCAATGCAAGGCATCTGATGACACTCTCAGCTACAAATCTAAAAATGATTTCCTAAACCCACTACCATCAATAATTTGGCTTGTGGCTTCAATCAACCAAAAGAAAGATGAATGAACCAATAGTTGATGTGATGATGTCAGTGTCAATAGCAAGATTCCAAACCAATGGCCCATACCTTCAAAATACTGCTACATCACTACTTCGACTAGTCCTGTAACTTCTGTTGGCTGTTGTTAGTCCACTTAATGACTTAATTAACCACTGCGATCCATAATTTGTAAGTGAACAATATAGAATTGCGTTCCTTTGTTTCTTCTCACAGAAAAATGGATGTGAGTCACAAAAGTTCTATCAAACCATACTGTCCCAATTAGAAATGCACAAATTGTAATGGTCACCAGATCAATAATCAATAGGCCAGCAAGCCGTAGCGATTATCCGTTGTTGGTTAGTGAAGAGAAGAAAATTATTTGAAAGCAATATTGTATTATGAGTTGTGACAGCACTGCCACTGAAGCGAGCAATTCACTTGGGGGAAGAAACAGGGGTCGTACCTTTTGCAGGATCTTGAGCTCCTCGCAGGCGTCCCACTTCATCTTCTTCACGGCGAACACCACGCCGTCGATGTTGGCCTTGTACACGCTGCCGTTGACGAGGTGCGCGTCGTCGAATCCCCCGGTGCCCCGCTCCAGCTCCTCCACCTTGAACACCCTGTACTTGTCCAGCCACTCAGATATGTCGCTGACCAGGAACCTCTCCCCGGCGCCGCCGCCCCCGCCGGACGAGCTCTTAGGGAACCTGCCGCCCTCGACGCCGTTGCCGCTCACCCCCGCGTCACCTCGTCGTGCCTTCGCCTTGAGCCGTCTCCAGAAGCAGGCCAGCAGCAGCATCTGCAGCAGCCCGAGCACGCCGACGACGCCCAGCCCGACGGCAAGCCCGGTGACGACCCCGTTCCGGTCCTTGGTCACCACGGTAGCGTTGGGAGAAGCCGAGGGCGGCGGGGACGGTGGCGTCGCGGAGGCGTTGTTCCGGAGCACAATTGGGGGCAGCCACTGCGGGACCTGGCGGCGGAGCGGCACGAGTATCTCGGCGAACTGCTGCGTCCTCGGCTCGGGACCGTTGAGGGAGACGAGCGACTGGGCGTCGACGGAGAAGGCGGCGGCAATGGACGCGTAGGTGTCCCCGGGCTGCATGACGTAGGTGACCAGCGCGGTTGTGGCGTTGTCGCCTTTGGCCGGGCACTGGCAGAAGATGGGGAACGTGACCATGGTGCCGACGTCGAGGTTGGTGGGCACAAGCGTGGGGTTGACGCGCTCCACGGCCTGGTACTGCGTGAGGTTCTGCAGCTTGGTGGTGGAGATGATCCAGTAGGTGTCCCCGTTGTGATCTGGTACTGCGTCGGCGCGTAGGAGTTGGGCGACCCGGATGGGCATCCGCACTGGAGCGGCACGAGCAGCGGCTGCCCGTTGGCCGGCGCGGCGGCGGTGGAGAGGTTGTTGGCGTGCGCGACCATGAAGCGGCTGACGGCGAAGAGGTCGCCGATGGCCGCGAGGTCGAGCGGCACGCCCGCGAATCCGGCGCGGTAGAGCGCGTACGCCTGGCATGGGTACGTGCGGTTGGCGGAGCAGTTGAACCCCTCGACGGACGCCGGCGCCGCCGTGGTCGTGGTCGTGTTCTGCGACCGCGCCGGGGCGGGGAACGCGCACAGGCAGAGGAAGAACAAGAGCAGCAGCAGCAGCGCGCTCAGCCTCAGCGCTGGCGGCGGCCGCATCGTGGCTTTCGCTGTGGATAGGCGCGGGACGCTCGCAGCGGGACTAGGGCCGGATTGGTGGTGGTGGACTGGTGGCTAAGCAAGTTGCAAATCGATGTGGATTCTGTTGGTGGAGATTGTTGATATATGCGCCAGGCTGCCGCGCTAGTCACCTCACCGCACCTGCGTTCGGCTGCTGTCCTGAGCCGCGGAATCAATCGTCAAACGTGGGCGGCAGCTTGCTTTCGTCCTTCGTCCTCGTCGGGATCCTTGCCCGGCCGGGCTTGACCCTTGACCTGCGAGGGCCATGGCCGTGATATTTTTCGTTTCTTTCTGTAGTGGAGGGGGAGCGGGTGGGTGGAATTCCTCTTCTTCTCTCCCACTCCGGTCGCCATCATGGGCGACTAGTTCCCGTGGAACCTGGTTACTTTTCGCAATTGGGCTTGGACTAGCAATAGCAAAAGATTGGCCCGAGTCCATGAATTTTCCAAGTTTCTTACTTCCTATACCAGGAAACTGTGGACCTGGGGACTCAAGTGTGGTCTCCAGTCTCCTTGGTGCCTCGGTGAATTTGTCCCTCTTTCTCGCTGGTCCGAAAAACAGAACCATCATGTGGTGACCGGTTGGTGCTGTACTGCTGTTGCTGATGTTGAGGGTGATGCCAGTGTGGCCGTTTCAGTGTCATGCTAACGTTAAAGAGGGGATTGGCACTGTGACACATTTGGAGGTCAAGTCCCCGACGTAGAGGACAAGTTCTGCAGGAGACACCGCAACTATCGGTTTCATTTGGGGAAGAAGACTGAAATCAATTTTTTTTCCTCCAGTCAGCTTGAAGTCTCAACTTCTGGAATGCCTGAATTGGAAGAGGTAAAATAGATTTGTTTGTTCTCCACTCCAAGTTGATCGATTCTTGTAAGCTGAGGTTAGGTTCCTTATGGTAAACAGGACCTAGGTTACCTTTGTCATTATTATTTGCTGACTGTTCTTTAAACTAATTCAGTTATTAATTGCAAAATATACTGGTCCAATCTCACGTCCTCATCACAAAGTAAGTACATACGTCCAAAATATACTGATCCAATCTCTTAGACGTCTAATCTACTAGGATGTTGCTGATCCCCCAAGCTGCTATGTTTGCCTTGATCACTAGGGCGTTCACATGTGGGTAGCTTGCTATGTTTGCCTTGGTCACTAGAGTGGGTAGCTTTCTAGTTTGAGGTCTTCTCAGTAAAAGTTATTAGAGTTTTGGACCATTCGTAGTATTTTACCGCTCCTTGCACAATTATGTTGTTAACCAGTCGGAGGTGATCTTTTTTCTGCCTCTTGCTTTGAAACTCTATTGCTGAGCCTCCGGCAATTGGCAGGATCATCCCGATTGTAGGTAAAGGTGTGTGCGGGTTTAGCTGATTGTCCGGGTTCTTTCTCCCGCAGTTGTTGCCGGGCTTACCTTCGCTTCCTCGTCTCGGGTTTGATCACCTTGGGCCGTGGCATAAGCACTCTTGTGCTCCGCTTGGGCCTGGGTTCCCGTGCGGAGGTTGCTGGAGCTGCTTTTGTAGGGGGCCTTTTTTTTTTCTGTGAAGCCATGGTTTAATGATCAGGGCCCCACAGTGGTCGCCAATGTTGAACTTGCAGTTTAGCAGGATGGGGAACCTCCGCCCGAACGGTGCTCCGGGTGGAGTAGAGTGTGGAATTGGCTAAGTCCAGAGCATAAGACTAACACAGTATGCCTTGTATTAATGAATTCACCAACCGTGGGACACAAGAGTCAAGCTCTCCATTTTTAGTCATTAGTAACTGCTAATGCTAAACTACATTGCTATCCCTAGGATATTCCTAGAATATTCCACCACTGAGTGTATTAGCGGCAGGGGCACAAACGATATTTTCCCTTGGTGACTGCCTCTGTTTATGGGCTCGTTGTTCGGCCCACCTGCGTCTTGGCCCATCGGGGGATACCGTGTTAGGGTTTGCTTCCTTCCCGGCTACCTCTGCTTGCCTCGGGGGCCCAAGTCCCGATCCTTTGCGTTGTGCTTCCCAGAGACCTCTGCTTATGGCTAGTTGTGCTCCGGGAACCTCCGCCAGGCTTGGTGATCGGAACGCGGCCACATTTGGTGGATAGGAGTTCCAACCTCCGCCTGCCCTACAGGGAACCTCCACGAACTCCTACAAGAACTCCACAAAAACGGGTCATACTATTAGTAGGGGGATGTCTCCACCATCCGTCGGGACCATGTCCCAACAATCATTATGCCCATACTTTGTAATAGTTAATTGTCCTTTGTTTTATTTTTTCAAGCACATTTGATATTTCTTTTATTAACCAAAATTAAATCTATGTTATTATTTGTTGAGAATCTTATTTTTATTCTCCATTTCATATATAGAAAGTACCACTAACTCTAAATCCGATGGGTGAGGAAATGTGCCTAGTGGACAAAGTGGTACCACTAACTCCATATACATAGGGAAGTAAAATATTGAGTTAAGTCCATCACTTCTCCCTAAACATTTATAGTTGTGTTAACCCGGTCCCTAAACTCACAAATCGACCGTTGTCCTCAAACTTGTCCATCTGTATCATCTCGGTACACAAACTTGTTCAACTGTGTCATCTCAGACCCTAAACTTAGAAATCACATGTTTAGAGGCAGTCGTGTCATTCGGTCTTTAAACTTGGTTTTTTGAGTAATCTAGGTGAAAACAAGGCGATCTAAAAACTCTATATAAAAAAACAATTCATAATGATATCAATTGAATGAAGATAAACTTTATAATAACATTGTAACCTTAGGCGCAATCTACAAATTTTTAGTTGAAACATTTTTAAAATTTAAATTGTTTGGGAACCCAAAATATTTTTGTAAGTCTATAGATTCTAAAATTTAAAATTTAAAATTAAATTTTGAGACTCTAAAAAATTTTATTTTAGATTCAAAACCTTTTCAACTACAAAGTTGTAGATCGTGTAGAGAGATACAATTTGACATAAAGTTTGTCTTCATTCGAGTTCGTATGAAAAAGTTATAATTTTTTTGATGTAGAGTTTTTAGATCACCCCTGTTTGGACCTAGGTGGAACTAAACCAAATTTAGCGACCGAGTATAACACGATTTGGACAAGTTTGTGGATCTAAATGGTTGATATACAAGTTTAGTGACAGGAATGACACTCTGAACAAGTTTGAGAACCTAAACGACTGATTAGGGACTGGGAATGACACAATTTAGGGACTGGTAATGCACTTTACTCTAAAGTATTTCCAAATTCTCACAAAGAATAAAAGGAAACATTTTAACAATCGTGAGACGTGATGCTATAAGTAGGCTCTGGATGAGCCACTATTGTGCTCCCTATGGGTACATCCATGACAGTTGAGGATGCACTCTTGCATCTCGATACAACTTGTACCCTGTTTAGTTATAGAGATATCTGAAAAATGGGTTCTAAATTGAAACCGATGACAACAATAATGAGCATCTCTTCTCATCACAAAGGACAATAGATATGGCAAAGTGATACTTGAAAAAGAATCCACACACTTGTGCGGTGTACTATGCATATATTAAACCTGTACACCATGTTGCTTACAAAGTAGTTTTCGGAATGTCAATGCATTCCAAACTTGACACGATCGCCTTGGTCACCCTTATATAGGGATGACGAGGAAAATTACAAGCAATTTTGTTGGTCAATCTCTAAGTGATGCAAAATTTCCTCAACCTTCAGATTTTACATGCACTGCATGTGGCACTAGGAAATTAATTTTGAGCTCCTCTTATCTCAAAATTTGAGCAGAACCACTCAAGTTTCTTGAACACATTCAAGGAGACATATGTGGTCCCATTCAAACTTTATCTGGACCCTTCAGGTACTTCGTGGTTCTAATAGATGCATCCACGCGGTGGTCTCATGCATCCCTCCTTTCGACACACAACCATGCATTTGCTAAAATTATCACTCAAGTTATCAAACTTAAAGCACAACATCCTCAACACCAACTCCAGTCAATAAGGATGGACAATGTCGTTGAATTTTCCTCTCATGCCTTCAATGATTATTCTATGGCTATTAAATTTAAGTTTAGCACTCAGTCCCATATGTCCATACTCAAAATGGTTTGGCCATATCTCTCATTAAGAAAATCAAACTTATTGCAAGAACATTACTACAAAATTGCAATCTTCCAACCTCATGTTGGGGTCATGTAGTCTTACACGTTGCTTACTTGATTAAATTGCATCCAATTGCATACCATGCAACCTCGTCATTGCATCTAGTACATGAAAATCCTCGTATTTCCCATATGCAAAAGTTCGGTTGCGCTACATACATAACGATCTCAACACCGCAACACAACCGAACTTCTGCATATGGGAAATATTTGGTGTATTTCCACGTACTAGTTGCAACGAGGGAGGATTCATGGTATGCGATTGGACGCAATTGAATCAAGTCAACATGTAATACTACGTGACCCCAACATGATGTTGGTAGATTACAATTATGTGGTGATGGTCTTCCCATCAGTTTCACTCTCTTGATGAGAGATTGTGCCAATCCATTTTAAGTATGAACATATGGGACCAAGTGATGAACTTGAATTCCTATGGCCATGCAATAATCATTGAAGGAAAGCGAGGAAAATTCAGTTGCACTATCCATTCATATGGATTGGATTTGATGTTTGGATATAGTGCCTTATGATTGATAACTTGTGCAACAATTGTTCCGAATGCACGGTTCCCTGTAGAAAGGAAACTCACATGCAACCATCGTGTAGATGAGTCATCAAATACCTGAATGACCCGTACAATGGTTGAATAGGACCACATATGTTGCCTTGAATGCGTTCAAGGAACTTTAGAGGTTCAACATGAATTTTAAGGTAAGAGGGCCTTAAAATTAGTTTCCTTGTGGCACAAGCAATGCACACAAAATTTAAAGATTGGGGACACTTTGCATCACTAAATGTATGTATGACCAACAGAATTGCTTACAATTTTCATCATCATCCCGATGCCAAGATGGTCATGGTGATCATGCCAAGTTTGGAATGCGTTAACATTCTAGAAAATTAATTTGTAAGCTACATGTGGTATGGGTTTGGCGTATGTGTAGTACAATCCTAACAGGAGTGAGGGCACTTTTCAAGTCTCTTTGCCATATCCATGATCTTTTGTAATGAGAAGGAACGCATTGTTGTCCGCATGAGTTACAACATGAAACACATTCTTACGGATATCTCTATATCTCAATAGGGCATGTGTTAAATCGGGATACCTTAATTGTTAGAGCATCTCCAAGAGTTTGCTATCTCAACTGAGGCAGGCGTGGGCCGTGGCTATGGTCCGGCAGAACTGCGGTATCCATGTCGAACACAGTCTCAGTGCATGCTCGCGACCGATGGCGCAGTGGCCATAGGTGTAGCAATGGCCCGACGAGGACGTCCACCTGTTTGGACACCAAAAACCCGCCTCGAGCGGCTTCTTGTGTGGGAAAAGTGTGCGGGCGTGCCAGTGCAACCAAGTACACAAAAATAAAAGAATAGGGAACAAGTATATTATTAATCATCACGAGTAACGATTACAAGTTCCTACAAAAACAAGCGCCATGATTAGCTGGCGGCCATCTAACTTAGGCGACTGTAGTCTCCATGGTTCCTGGGGCCTCGCAAGGCTCCCAGTTAATTACCCGCATGATGTAGATCACGGAGCACCTCCGATTAAACTGCTGAGGTCGTCGTCATCGATCGTCGCTTCACGTCTCCATGCAGGTATGTTAGTGTAGATGGATTGGCGTCGGTGTATCCATGGCCTCGTCGGTCCATGAGCCACTTGAAGAACATGGCTGGGAAAGAGCCATGATGCAGGTGTCGTCTGCCTCGTCGGTCGAATGGGTTGTAGTGGTAGTAGCACTTGCATGGTCGGTGTAGATCAGATTGACTTAGACTTCCTTGGCAACATCATCGTGGTACGCCGCGGAACCATGGAAGATGTGAACGCCATGGCCTCTGATTGTCGTATGGCTCCTGCCTCACTAGGACGAAGATGGTCGATGAACTCCCACCCGGCGGCCGAACAACGTCTGGACTCCGAAAGAGCTCCCTCTGATCCTCGTCACTTGCCGATGAAGGCCGGATGATGCCAGCGGCCGACCTTGTGGCTGGACGACAAGCTTGTGGCTGGATGGTGTACGTATCCCACGCCTAAACTCCAAGTCCAAGAGAAGCAGCCTGGCGGCGTATGGACGAGTGTACTGTGGTTCCTCTCCTTGGAGTCCGAGGGGCTGTTTATATAGGCACAGGCTAGGGCTGTTGGCCGCACGAACGCACCGCCAGGAGTTCATTGTGGCTGCCGAGATATCCGACGCCGCGTGCTTATCTCTTCGTATGGTTCAAGCCGCACGATTATCAGATCAGCCAAGAAAATATCTCTTAACAAAATATCTTTGGCCGTGCGTCCTTGATAATGCTTTGTGAAAACCAGACTTTTAATTAGCTAGCTTCTCTCTCGTAAAGTCCATGACATGTGGACCCGACGTGGTAGCCTGCTATTAAGTCATTTGAAGCAAACCAGATATGTATACACATAGATGTCCGGCTCATCAACACATAGATGTCTGGACCAAACAAGACGTATCCGTGCATATACGTGCACCTAGCTCATTAGTTTGCACACGCATGTGCTTATCTGATGATTAACTTACGTATCCTCCGGCCGTATATACACGAGCCTTCCGGGGTATTCCGGATCGTACGTCGAGTCATACAGGTACAGCGCCCCGACCAGCTCATGTATATATAATTATACAAGAGAAATACGAGGCATAGGTACACATTCGAACTCTGGTTCTGGACGTATACGAACGCACATACGTATCATGGTTGCACTCGCTAGCACCCTTTTGCTTGACCGTCGAGGGGCATGCAACGTGCATGGCCATGTAGCATATCCAAGTACATATACGCATATATGGAGTCTTATTAGCTTCTTAGCTTTCCAACCTTGCTTGTAGTATATAACGAACACACACATGCATATATGTGCATATCTCCCTATACATATTTCATTTCTCTTTTTCTTTTAATAATTGTTGGTGCCACACGTATGTATGTCCATGGATTTTAATTTGTTAAAAATCCATCCAACAAATGCCCCCCGTCAAGAGGAGTTTGGACGACGCGTAGCAAGTCCTGACTCGTCTTGGTGAAGATGCTGACTAGAATATCCTGGTGCACAAGATTTGCTACCCACCGAGATTCTCGTATCTATGGTTTGGATCCTAACCATGTCTGCCCAAGGGTCATGTGTAGATATATGTGACGCCGCACGTACCCTTATCCTTGCCGTCGTCCAAGGAGTTAGTTGTCACACGAAGGCAAGCAGCAGCCATTGCTCGTTCGTCATCCACGGAAATCCATCAAGCAAGCTTCCATCAGATCGGGGTAAGACTTGCCTCCAAACGATAGCCTGCTCTGGCTGTAGATGGGTCGTAATGACGATAGCCGCATGAGAGATTGGTCGGGGTGTCAGCACCGCTCCAAGCGACCACACAATGACCGCGACACACAAGATCGCCAGACTCTCGCAGGTCATTCAGGTCAAAAAAATTTGTGTTTTTTTGTCTAATTAAACAACAGATTGTACATGTATATGTATATATATTAATGATGTGTATACATATTTGTTGTTTTCACCAAATCTTGGGTATTCATTGGCATACCCAAAGGTACATCGCTGCTTGCGGCAAGGACTTGGCTCAAGGTACATCGAAACCTCGTGGATAAGCTAGTGGATCGAGCAACCCTCGCCACAAGGATGACAAGTCTCATGGTCATCGTGGGGACCGGTGTCTTCAACGTCAAAAGCAGCCAAAACCCCCGGTCGAGTATAAGTTGCATGACGACAGTGATAGCGATGCATCTCCTCCACGCAGGGACGGCCCCAAACGTCGTCCCGACCAAGACGAGCCTCATCGGAGCAAGTCGCAGCCTAGCAAGAACACCACTTCCCAATATGCCATCAAGCTTCACGAGCCTCAAGATACAAAGGCTCAGAGAATGATACTAAGTAGCGACAGTGAGTCTAGCTAGTTCAGACTCTAATCCGAAGAGGAGACTTCGTAAGAGCATCGATGATAGCATCACAGCACCCAAGCAAACCAACCCCAAGAAGAGGCTTCGTACGATCGACGTGACCATGAAGGATGAGACCTCATCAAGAAACCAAGCTTCCATTGTGGAGGAACTTGACAATTCTCCCAAGCCAACTCAAATCTCGGCTCCTTCCAAAGTGCCTCCACATGTACCACCATCCAAGCTGCACAGGTGTGTTTGTCTTGTGTTTATTTTATACATGCACGCACTCTTGACTTTGTAGCATATATTTTTGCTCATTTTTTTTTGTTTTTTTAACCAGAGCAAAGCTAGTTTGCCTCCAACAATCATCATAGAGGACATGTAGATGACCGATTTTGATGAAACCATTTCCCTTGTGGACTATGGAAAAGACAATGTAAGCATGTTTCTACTCGATCTCCTTCATTTACTCCCTTTGACATCATAGTAATTTGGTTACATAATTTTGTCAAGTTCTTCCTGGGAAGGAATCTCATTATTAGAGGCATTGAGCTTTCTTATGGACTCCGTACAGGATGATTCAATCCCAAGGTCGTAAATGGCGTAGCCATGGCTACAGAACAACCTGAGGAACTACCCCCCATATCCGCTCCAATAGCTCCAGTACGACCTTCAGTTCCCACACTACGCTCAACATCTCCTCATTTAGAGCCGCCACCGTCGTCACGAGTCCAGTCCTACCCCTCAACGCCGAACCAATGCCAAGCGCAGATGTTGTCCTAGTTGAACCCGAGAACATCCTTGTTCACTTGGCTGGCGAGAGGACCACTAAAGGTAATCATATATGCTTACCACTTTTACTTTATATGCATATGATTGGGTGAAAGAGTCTCATTTACTGATCACTCCTATTTGTAGTTACTGAGGGAATTAATGAGGATCAAATCCCTCTCCCCAAGGTTGCTATCATGAAGAATGAAGACAACGCACACCTTGACTACTCGCATGAACCCTGTCCCCAAGGTTGCTATCATGAAGAATGAAGATAAAAGAGGCTTTCACCTCTATGCCATTATGTAAATTGCACCGAACCTGTGTGCCACTAGAAATTTTCCTTGAACCTACATGCCATGACACTTTTTGACTTGCACCTCTATGCCATTCCGTTCACATGCCGTGGGAAGATAACGATTTCACAGCTCTGACAAGTGGGTCCCACGCGTACAGAAGTCATCTTTGCCCCTGAATATAGAGAGCCATCGCTCTCTATTCTCTCCCTCTCGGTCACTGGCGGTTCTATCCGCTCGTCCCGACTCCCCACCGCCCGTCCCGACTCCCCACCGGTCCTCTGTTCCTCCCCCAACCCTAGCTCCGGGACCCAATCGCCGGCGGCCGTCCTCCACCGCCGGGTACCGCCGTTAGCCCTCCTCCATGCGGATCTGCAAGGTCCGGCGCCGGGCATGGCATAGAGGCCTCGCCACGGAGGGGGGCGCGGCCGGGCTGCCGCGCGCCGGGGCGCCGCGTCGGGCCGCGCGAGGGCGGGCGCCGTGTCGGGGCCGCGCGAGGAGCCTCGCTAGGCCACCTGGCGATGATGACTACCTAGCTAATCCAAACCCACACAATGAGCATGTGGGTATTGATGATGAATGCTTATATATTGAATGGAATCCCCAACTTCCAGTACCTCCCATCCCTTATTGTCAAGCTGGCACTAAACAAAGAGGTAGTGATGAACCAAATAGTGATGATGATTATTCATTGTCTGATGAAGAAATAGTGGATATGGATGACATTATTGAAGATAGACACCCTGAACCGAAACCTGATGCGGATTATGACAAGAAGGATCCTCCTATGGAAGTAGGCACTTTGTATTCTAACATGAATGCTTTTTAGCTGGCGTTAGCTACACATGCATGTAGGAAAGAGTTCCATTATAACATTGAAAAGAGTGACAAATCTCGATACAGGGTGTACTGCAGTGGCAAGAAGTTGGGTTGTAAGTGGAGAATTCATGCCTCTACTCTATCAAATAAGGTCACAGTGAAGGTACAAATTATTTTTTGTAACACGCTTATGCATTGATTTTTTTTTGTTGGTTCTAAATAACCTACTGATGTCTATTTGATGTCTATTTTGGCAGATCAAGAAGAACCCATACCCTCATCAGAAGTGTCACAGCCTTAAGAGGGTAGGCCGTTGTGTTGGAGTGACAAAGTTTTGGGTGTGTGAAAAATTGATTGAGTGGCTGAAAGAAGACGCAAATTTGCGCCCCAAAGAGCTGAAAAGGAGGTTGAAGGTACACTACAAAACTGATGTGAGCAGAAGAATAATTTATCAAGGTAAAGATCTTGCTATGGATACCATCTATGGTCCTTGGGACACATGTTTTGACAACCTGTACAGATTTAAGTCTCAGATAGAGCAAAGCAGTCCTGGATCTGTTGTTGTGATTGACCACCATACCATCAGTAATAAGATAAGATTTAATAGACTGTTTTTTGTTTTGAAAGCTTGTGTTGTGGGCTTCCTACGAGGTTGTAGGCCATATCTTGCAGTAGATAGCACATTTTTGAATGGAAGGTTCAGGGGGCAGTTGTGTGTAGCTTGTGCAGTGGATGGACATAACTGGATGTACCCAGTAGCAGTTGGTGTCATTGACTCTGAAACAAATCCGAATTGGGTGTGGTTTATGGAGAGGTTGAAGGAGGTTATAGGCAACCCAGTTGGCCTTACATTTTGCACTGATTCAGGGCAGGCAGTGATGAATGGGGTCAGTGAGGTTTTTCCACAAGCTGAACATAGAGAGTGCATGTACCACTTAACCTAGAATTTCAAGAAGAGGTACAATGGACAGATATTTGATGATCACCTATGGGCATCTGCATATTCTTGGAACCTTTACATGTTTGATAAACATTATCGAGCAATGGCCGATGCCAATCCAGAAGCTATGAAATATCTTAAGGACACCCACAAGAAACTTTGGACTAGGAGCCAGTTCTCCACATTGTCAAAGGTGGATTATGTAACCAATAACTTGGCCGAGTCCTTCAATAACTAGGTAAGGCTGCATGTATTAAAATTTCTTTCCATTGATCCTTTAAATCACTTTGTTGGATTCCTTATATTTGGTTTGTTGGCAGGTAAAGGACACCTAGACGACTTTATGGACACCATTAGACAGATGATCTTGATCAAATGGAACAATAGGAAAAGGGTTGCTAGAAAGTTTGAAGGAAATATCTTGCCTCATACAGTTCAGAAGTTGAGGGACGACAGCTTCAACCTTGACATTGAAGTGATAACAAGCTCACCTGATGGCATTACAGAAGTTTGTGCTAAGGGGAGTTCAGGGAGCGCCTTCAGGTTTGTAGTGAACTTAACTCAAAGAGAGTGTACATGTAGGGCTTAGCAAGGGTCAGGAATACCATGAAAACATGCTATTGCCTACATCACATCAATTCCTGAGGCAAAACTTGAAGACTATGTGGATGAGTGCTACTCAGTTGAGAAATTCAAACTTGCATATGAAGGTTCTGTGCCCTGTATTCCTGACAAGTCTATGTGGCCCAAAGCCAACCATGGCTTCTTCATGCATCCTCCATTGCTTAAGTCAACTGGAGGAAGGAGGAAAAACAGGATGAAATCAGCTTTGGAGGGAGGTAGTAGCAGGAACAAATCAGGAGGTCGTGGCAAGAAACATGAGTGCTCAGTATGCCACCAGTTAGGGCACCATTGGAAGACATGTAAGGATGGGAATCCAGAAGACATAGCTGCACTACGGGCTGAGAGGTAACAACTTTTTAGCTACAGATGACCATTGGTGCATTACATAAACCTTCATGTTTTCATTTGCAAAACAGTACTTTATTTCAGGGGTCCACCCAACAAAAAGCTGAAGATAGCATCTACTAGTTCTACAGAGACTAGCATTGTAGTGCCCACTCCTGCATTAGGGATGGTATTCCCACACAATGAGAGGGTGGACAATGCTACAGTCAAAAGAAGGAATAGAAAGCCTTCTTCTTCAGCAGGTGTCAACAAAGGGATGGTGTCTAGCAGGTATGGTCTTAAGCTGTTTTCACTTTTCCACACTTCGTCCTTTTGAAACTCATTGATCTCTAATTTATGCTTTCACACTAGATCTGGATCCAATAACCCTTGTCCTCTCCAAATTGACCAACCTCCTATTGTCCAACAAGACATTGGATCCAATGAAGCAGTGCAGACACCGAAGAAGAGACGTGCCATCATGAAGAAGATTACACCAAAGAGGGCTCCAGTCAAGATAGACCTCCCAGCTAGCCCAGCTTCAAATACAAGAAGCAAGAAGAAACTTCAAATTTGAAATAGACTGTGATTTGAGTGTTCTTTTTTGGGAGTTGCTTTTCTATGTGATGACCATCATTTCCTTTTGGCATGCCCAAGATTACTTGTAGGAACTACTTCTTTTGTTGTGATGTTTTATGCAATGGTCATGTAATTTAAGACACTTGTGGTTTGGGAACTAGCTAGTATGCGATGAAAACCATTTGGATGGTGTTTAAATGTTGATGATATGAACCAGCAAGGATTGGTATTATTGTGTGATGCTATCCTTTTCTTATAAAAAAATTGTTAGATCAAATGTTGATTATTATGGTGTTCAAATGTTGATGATTATGCGTGAAGACATGTCCACATGTTCCACTCTTCCTTTTTTAAAAAATAATTGCAATGTTTTTTAAGTAATTTTCGGATTTTCTAGCATACATATACAATTTTTATAATTTTATTTAAGCAAATAAATGATTTTCGGAAATTTTTCACTTTCTCAACAAGAGGCCTCAACGGTACAGCCATCACGGACTCACAAAGACACACGCGACCAAGGGCACACGGCCATCACAAGTACACACACGACCAAGGGCAAAATAGTCTTTTACAGCCCGGTTAGGCGGTGTTAGTTCACAGTCCGTCCACAATGGCATAGAGGTGCAAGTCAAAAAGTGTCATGACATGTAGGTTCAAAGAAAATTTCTAGTGGCACACAGGTTCGGTGCAATTTACATAATGGCATAGAGGTGAAAGCCTCAAGATAAAACGCACACCTTTAGCTGCTCGCACGAACCGACGATTTAAATAGCTCGTTGAAGGCAGTCGAGTGTGTGTATAATCTTCACAATCTCTCTGAAGACTCCCACATGGTGCATGTGGATTTGAAGGACCATCAAGAACTGGTGTAACAAGACCCTTATGACCGTGGCCGAATTGCTCTCGACATTAACCATACGTATACGTTGATTTTTTGGACCACCATCTATCAGGAGCCACGTCCTGGTAACTTGAAGCAACTCATAATCCTTTTGAAGAGGTTGAGAGATGGTCTTGAAGGCAAGACACCCTCCCCTGCCAGGACCAGCCCCAAAGTTGAAGGACGCCAATGCCTCGACGAGCTGAACACTGCTTGTTCCAAAGCCATGGTCGAGATTAGACGTCGCACGGAAGACAGCAACGATGCACAAACACAAGAGGCGGCCTTTGCATATCAGTGGCGGAACATATGCCAAGAGGTTAGTGACCTTGAAGCGAAGCTACAGATCGCCCGGTCATGCAAAGACGAGGTTCTTGGGCAAAGTGTCGAACTCCAGAAGCATCTACAGTCATGCCAAGCAGATGTCAAATAAATGTGAGCCGGCTCGAGCAGCTTGAGGAGCGTCGGCAAACCATGAAGTCCATACTGGATAGAATGAGTCGGATGGAGGACTCTGTTTCTCAAGGCATCGCGCTTCTCCTGGCGTACTCACCGCCCCAGCGAAACTGAAGTTGTTCTGCCCTAAGGTTGCGACATCCGTAGTAGTTCCATGGCTCACAACATCAATTGCTCAAGGAGTTCGGCGGAGCATTGGGCTTGCTAGTGCAACCCATTTGTACAATAGCCTTGATGATATTTTCTACTTTATTGTTGCAAGTAGTGGTTTAGCCAGCGAGTGCAAATTATCCCTTCCAGCACAATTTATAATAGGATGGTATGCATGTTATTGGACAACTTTGCCACAACAACCCATGTCTTGTCACTCATCATGGATTCACCCTGCAAATTAGCCTACAAGATGCACATCACCTATTTTTGGATATTGCTCAAGATGGTTGCTCTCTACAGGCCCTGAATTTCTTAGGGAGATTAAGGGGTTGTTTCCCAAAAATGAATCACACATGATTGGGGATAATTAAACAAGGTGCAGGAAATAACAGGAGGCCACTTACTCTTCTAGAAATTGACATGCTGATCAGTAGCAGCATGGGTGGAATTTCAGATCACCGCTGCCAAATATATAAGAATCTAGTGTACGCTCCCCATAGGTTTGCACGCATGTTCAACTTCAATCAGGCTATTCCAGATTTTTATATGAATAACACACTTAGGGTTTAGGGTTTAGGGTATGTGTAATGTAATCCTTAACCCTAATCCAATCAAAGACGCCACAGTCATGAAGTCTTCCCAAACCGACGTTGCCCGTGTGTAGATCTTTACAACCGAACCAACAATGGACGGATCCTCCAACCATTTTGATGGTTTGTAGTCCAGCTCACTCTCATCTCCTCTCTCCCTTTTCTAGTTCATGATCCAGTTGATGAGGACATCAATCCTTTGGATACACACAAGGATCTTCTGCTAGACATTCAAGGTCCAATCGCTCGAGCTCACACGCGACAATTAAATTTAAAGGTGAGATCGTTCCTACGCAATTCTTTTGATAATTTTGAGAATAGATTGTTATCTAATGATTAGGAATCAAGGGGAGGACTAGCAAGGACTTCTGACACACCATGCTGGACCAGCCCACCTCGTTCGCGCGCCCAAGAGGTGTCAAGCTTGACATGACTCCCGCCCTCCTGCGCCCAATAAGACATGCCACACTAGACCTTACCCCCTCGTTCTAGCGCCCAAGAGGCATCATGAATTATGTCGCCCTCTCGGGCCCAACAAGCGCCAAGCTCAATGTGACCCCGCACTCCTGCGCCCAAGAGGCATCAAGCTTGACTTGATCCCCGCGTCTCACGTCTCTTTTGTCCCGCCGCCGACATCTGCGCGCCTTTGTCATCTTTTGCGCCGTCCCGTCGGGTGGCGTGGAATCCAGGCGGGGCGTGACGAAATGTGTGGACGGGAGAGCTCGAGGGGTATGATCCCTCCCGTCCTGCGGCGTTCTATCGAGCTCGAGCTCGACTCCCAATGACTGCTCCCATCACGGGGTTTGTCGATGCCATGCCGTGGCTACGGGGTTCGTAGCATAGCTATGGCACTCGAGTACCTCTAGCCTAGAGATCGTAGGCCTGAAACCCGAGCTCCTGCAGATATCATGGTGTGATCATGATGGCTAATTCATAGGTAGCTAGATCCGCTTTGCCCCGAGCTCGAGTTCGCACAAACCGGGGGAGGTCACCTAGCCCCCGGGGCTATCGAAGCTCGTTTAGATGGGCCAGCAGTCTAAACTCATCCTCGGCGCGAGCTCGGAGCTAGCACCGAGGCGGAGAAATCCGCCGAGCATGACCTCGCGGCGAGACGGAGTTTTAGAGCTCCCCCAGGGACGGAGTTCCTCGTAGGCCCTCCCTGCAGCCCAGCTCAATCATGGGCCGCGTCGGCTCCTAGTTATACTTGATTGCTGGATCAATTCTCAGGTTGGGGGATCCTTGATTTAGTCCTCTGACAACGCGTGCCTCCCTCCCTCTCACGAGAGGGAGGCCGGCCGGGTTCTCTCGGCTCCTTCTCATCGGCCGACCGGTCGCGCCCGCCGGCTCTCCACCGGCTGAGCTGAGCGCGCGAGCTTTCGGTCGTGGCGAACCAAAAGCGGCGACTTCGGCCATGCCGACCCGTCCACGATTTGTCCGATTTCCCGTTTGGCTTCACTTGAATACCCCGAGGCCCAACTCCGCCGCGGGGTTGCTGGGACAAAAAGGGGGTGGCCGGGTCGGCTTCCCCCAACAAGGTTAGACTAAACAAGTGTGTTTGGGGCCGAGAATTTAGATGATTTCGAGTCACAATGGAATTCTATCATGATAGATTATGGACTCATGGGAAATTATTGGTTTTCCAATAGGTTTGCCATTTGTGAATCATGGATTCCGGTATACTTTTTGGACATACCTCTAGCAGGAATTCTTAGGACTACATCACGATCGGAGAGTGCAAATTTTATTTTAATTGTTTCATTCATAGAAAGTTGGCTTTTGTTGAGTTCTGGCTAAGGTTTGACACAGCTTTGGAGTGCCAACTTCAAGAGGAGTTGCTAGATGATAATACAAGTCTTCACAACACTCCTAAATTGAGGACACCATGGGGCATTGAGAAGCAATGTAGTGTGCTTTACACACATGAAGTTTTCTTCAAAATTTAGGAACAAATTGTAGCTACTAGAGACCATTGCTTTATTCAAGGTATTTCAGAGTGTGAAGATATAAAATCTTTCAAAATCAGCAGCCAATCTGGAAACGAGCGAGTTGTTCAGATGAAGTCAAATATGTTGGGTACGTGCTCCTGTAAATTATATGAGTCCGATGGCATCCCTTGTCGTCATATCATACAAGTGTTTAGAGCGGAGATGCAAAATGAGGTACCATCGACTTATATTATGAAGAGATGGGAGAAAAAAAATGTAAAAGGTTAGTTTGTACCCCTATTTTCAATGACTTTTTTTTTTGTTTTGTGTGGTTATAGTGTTGATCGATATTTGATTTTGCAGAGAAGTGTTCTTTAATGATGAAGGCAACCTTCTCGACGAAAAGGTTAACGATCCTATGGAGGTGGCAATGCGAAAAAAATTTCACATTCACGGAACACGTTTGAAGATCTAGTACAAATGGCCAAGAACCGTGAACCAGCGATTGACTTTTTGTGTTCTAGTTCATCAAATCTAGTGGAACCTCTACAAAAGATCATTCCCGCTGCTGCAGCTTAGTAAGCGAGGATGAGTTTGAAACATTCCTTGGTGGAAAAATTCCATATGCAGTCCAAATACATCCACCAACCGATATCGTGTCCAAAGGGCGATGCAAAAGAATTAAGAAGAGCAAGGAGAAGGAACCAAAAAGGCGGAAGTGTGGAAAATGCAAGCAAATAGTATCGGATCATGATGCACGGAATTGCCAAATAAGGTTGATGGCTGATTGTTTCCTTTATGTCACCAAATGTAATATCGGTGAATTTTTCATTGTGTCAGTGAATTTTTAGCTATCGATCCGCTAGCTTTATGCATATGCGTTGTGCGTTACGTGCGGCCTTTTTTTCTTGTGGTCAATATCTTTATAATTGCTCTAGGTTTGTGCATGCTAACGATGAGTCGAATTTGACAAGTGTTATGATTGTTGCACACTTATGCTACACTAAGCGGCGGGATGACAGCGTTCAAAAATTGAATCGATGAACAACATGCTACGATGGGATGGGCTACTAAAAATATTGATCTGTTGCTAATCGCAAAGAATCGATTGGCTCTTGAAAATACCGAACAAAGAAACAATGGGAGTGCAAGTGATCAGTGAATGGAAGTTCATATTCTATCATATATATATATAGCTAATCGTTTGTCTTCAAGATGTGTGTGTGAACTCATGAAACTTGCTGATTTCCTAGAAGATTAGTTTATGTTTATGGCATCCCCTGTCCTCTTTCTGTCAGTAACGATGTGAGCTTTTTAGTATGCGCTTGTCTCTTTCGCCAGTTCTGCCGCAGCTTCGTAACCGAATGCACACGGGGTCAATCACTAGGGCAGGTGCCAAGCATGGATCTCGAGAGATTTTTTTAGTATGTGAGATGTGTTGTACGGTGTGCGAGGCAAACGTCGTGATGATGGAACGCGACATTCGTGAGATCACGGATGGCTCGGGGAGGGATTAGGGTTTTTATGTTAGCAAATGTAATGGTGGGGGTTAAGTGTTAAAGTTTCCCACCTCTCAAACCCGCCACCGGATGAAGATCTTGCGATTGTGGTTGGAGGTTGCATAGTATTCGCACACGAACACGTCACCGTGTGCCCCGGTGACGAGCGCAATACGCATGACATGTCACGGAGGAGCCTCACCGGGAGCGCGATACGCAAGACACGCCGGCGAGGTCTCTTGAAACCCGACGCCCCACGCTCCCGGGAGAGACCCCGTCAGGGAGAGTGGCGGCGATGGGCTGTCTTAGGTCGGCCTGACCGCCCTAAGACCTTGTGTTCGTTGTCGCAGCGAGGTAGATGACAACGAAGAACAAGAAGCAAAAAGGCTAGAAAAAGTTGTAGACACGGAGTAATTTCATAGATTGATATGTCGATTGTGTGTTGTCAATCGGCCTTTACCCTTTATAATTATATATAGGGCGGCTGGATTTTCTAAGCTTTACATGCACCAAATAAAAAATCCAAACAGAATACAAAGTTATTGTGCTTCTTTTCCGATCCGGTTGATCAAGACCACATACAGGTCAACGTGATATGCATGGACACCGGCTTCAACTCCTATCCCTTCCTTTCCAAATCAGCTGTGCATGTAGGAAAAAGTCTACGAAAATTTCTACATGCTTCAAGTATAGCGGCTCAGACATGTTTACCATTAATAGCTAGCCTCACATGTGCTTGTGATGTCAAATTTAACCATCAACACATAGGTTGCACACGAATGATGGTTGCACATGATACGCTGCCTTCATAGAAATATAGATTTAACCAATTAAGACATCTCTAGTATAACAAGACCATAGGATTGTCAATATATTCATTCGTGGATCGTACTATGCCCTCATTTATTCCGTATATTTTTTTGTTTTAGATGGATGACGTGCTTTGTCACAATCTCATCCTCATAGGACGGCTTTGCTTGAAGTAGACAAGTTGCAACCATACGAACCTCTTATTAATGATAATGAAATCTCATGTCCTGAACTCAAGGAGGAATATCAAGTTGAAGGGAGTTTTAATTTCTCTGATCCAAACCGAGCGTGGATGTCCCGACCTTCTTTTCTAGCTCGCTTTCTTTGCACGACGATGCAAATGCCTCAATCTGCTAAGGCGTCACCTTTATTAGAAGTAAACCACGACATGTAGTCTCCATGGTGTGTGGTGGTCCGCATGGGTGTGTGCAAGCTATTTTTAGTTGCGCGTGTGTGTGCATGCGCTTAGGATTAGTTTGTTAGGGAGGTGCATGGCTGGGCGAGGTAACTGCTGCTGGCAGAAACGGAGGAACGCAAGGCTCTGGAAGATCAATGCTGGAGACCGGTTCTCGCGGAGGGTTGCATGGCTCGAGAGCGGAGACGACGATTCAACGGGGAGCACGTGAAGACGAGTGCGTTTCGTGGGGTGCTACGCTGCCGGAGAGGCTATTAAAGGACATGTAATCCTCCGCCGTAGCGTTGAGTCGATTTATTTGATTGAATAAGAAGCCAACATAAGGAGTTCGCCGGGGCCATATCCAAGAGTTTCCTGTTCATATTCTACCTCCGTCCGTCGAGGGTTAGAGTGACTCGGTTCCAACAAGTGGCATCAGAGCTAGTTCATCATGGGATTTGTTCCTAGCGCTGGAGGCGCACTGGTGGTGGCTGACGATGTGATAGCGTTGACTGGAAGTGGAGCGGCGAGGTCGTCGGGTCGTGTGTCGGCCCGAGCGTGATCACCAATGGAGGTGCTACGGCAGTGGATCGTGTGTCGGTCCCGCCGGTGTACTTTCGTGGTGTGTTGTCGGAAAAGCTTCGGCGTTCGTCGTCGGAGGTAGGGCGTTTGTCGCCCAGACCGGGCGGCGGTCTGCAAGTCATGACGCGTGACGCCACCGCAATAAATTGTTCGTCGGTCATTGCGGTGATGAGGAAGAGGCGTCAACCAATTCGCGTTCGTGCACGATGACATCGATGGCATGTGTCGACAGCATGCATGGAGCCTCATCATGCGATTCGTTCGTTCTGGTGGCGGCCAGCACGAGGTGGCAAACAACGACGATGGGGCGCACTAGCTCCTGACCGTGTGTCGGTATATGGAGGTGTCGAGCACGGAGTGTGTCGCCATCCGCAAAAACGGCGTGTGTCGCTGAAAAAGAAGACTTCCGTTCGTGTGGAGATAGGGCTTGTAGGGGTGGTTGAGTCAGGTCGGGAGGCCATAGTGGCGGCCATGGCGATGAAGACGACGACAACTGCAGTAGCTCCGGCAACGGCAAGTCAAAATTGGGGGAGGCGTTGATGCATGGTGATGTGCTGCTTGCGACGACCGATGATGACGCAACTCTTCTGTGATGATGCAACACCGACTGAGCTGGCGTCCTATAGGCCAGAACGTGCGGTGGTGTTGTGGTTTAGGGGGAGATTGTTAGAAATAAACCACGACATGAAGGGTCCATGGTGTGTGTGTGGTCTACATGGGTGTGTGCAAGCTATTTTTAGTTGTGCGTGTGTGTGCATGCGCTTAGGATTAGTTTGTTAGGGAGGTGCATGGCTAGGCGAGGTAGCTGCTGCCGGCAGAAATGAAGGAACGCAAGGCTCTGGAAGATCAACGCTGGAGACTGGTTCTCGCGGAGGAGTGCGTGGCTCCGAGAGCGTGGAGACGGACGGTTCACCGGGGGAGCGCATACGTGCGCGTGAAGATCAACTGAGTGCGTTTCGTGGGGTGCTACGTTGCCGAGAGGCTATTAAAGGACATGTAATCCTGCTTTGTAGCGTTGAGCCGAGAGACTATATTTATGGGGTGATTTTCTGCTCTTTGGGGAAGTATTCTATATCCTCTTCTTTGATGAGAGTTTCATTGGAGAGGTGGGATCCAGTCACGAACACCTTTATATTCCCTTGTGGAGAGCACACGATTACTCTTCGGGATATGATAAACATGGCTGGTTTGCCATTGGATGTGGAACCTTATGATCAGTTCATCCTAGCCCAAGCTGACATGGAGCCATCTATGCAACTATATCTGAAGACTTTACTGTATCTATACAGGGCATGGCGCGAACTCGAGGACGGCGGAAGAGTTACGTTCCACAAGTGGTGTCACTACTTTCATTGCACCCCTAGAAACTTCTCAAACCTTGATAGCAGTGAGTCCTCCAACTTATATCTTTGCAGGCGCTCCGGATATCTTTGCTTTGTCGTTATTGGAGGGGGACCATATATTCGGCCAGGTGTATTGGTGACAGCCTCGTGGATAGCAATGGGCCGTCGATTTGCTTTGGCGCAACCAGATTTATGTTCTTTATATTATTCTTTAAGGCTCATTAGCAGCAAGCCAATCGACCATGCATCTTTGAGGAGGCTTTAGCCTGTTCATTATTTAAGTGGTTGGATCAGGGATTATATACCGGTGATATTTGGTGAAAAGCTGAGATACATCAACATCCCTATTTGCCCGTATCCTTCAAAGTGAGGCCAACCATGTTGAATACTATGTCAACGCCATGCAATAATCATTGAAGGAAAGTGAGGAAAATTCGATTGCACTATCCATTCAGATGGATTGGATTTGATGTTCAGATATTGTGCCTTAAGTTTGATAACTTTTGCAACAATTGTTCTGAATCCATGGTTCCTTGTAGAAAGGAGACTCACATGCAACCATCGTGTGGATGCGTCATCAAATACCTAAATGACCCATACAATGGTTGAATGGGACCACATATGTTACCTTGAATGCGTTCAAGGAACTTTAGAGGTTCAACATGAATTTCAAGGTAAGAGAGCCTCAAAATTAGTTTCCTATGGCACAAGCAATGCACACAAAATTTAAAGATTAGGGACACTTTGCATCACTAAATGTATGGCCAACAAAATTTCTTATAATTTTCCTCATCATCCTGATGTCAGGATGGTCATGGCGATCAGGCCAAGTTTGGAATGCGTTAACATTCTAAAAATTAATTTATAAGCAACATGTGGTACTTGTTTGGCGTATGTGTAGTACAATCCTAACAGGAGTGAGGGAACTTTTCAAGTCTCTTTGTCATATCCATGATCTTTTATAATGAGAAGGAACACATTGTTGTCCGCATGAGTTACAACATGAAACACATTCTTACGTATATCGCTATATCTCAATAGGGTATGTGTTGAATCGGGATACCTCTGTTGTTAGAGCATCTCCAAGAGTTTGCTATCTCAACTGAGGTAGGCATGGGGCGTGGCTGTGGTCCGGCAGAACCGGTGATAGGCACCACTCGTGTACCTTGGAGTGATCGGAGGTTGTAGGAGTGGGAGATGGGTTGCTGGGGCTTTAGGAGCGATGAACGGCGGCGTGGTGCCGTGGTCGCGTGAGGAAGAGAGATCGCGGAGAGGAAGACTGGCGACGGCTAGGGCCTACGCGACTTCCAGGGGGAAGCCAAGCAAATGAATTGCTCTTGCTTAGTCTGACCAATTGTATTACATAGGTATTTATACCTTCTCTCAAATAAAAGGAAATTCTAATAATAGCTAAATTGCTAATCTGGGCCTTAGTCTTCTAATTTTGGCGCTTAACCTCACCCACTATTGGACCTTCGCCTTGCATATTGGACACCGGTCATAACATCTCTCCCGCCCTACAAAAATAGCTCGTCCTCGAATTGGACATTGGGGAAGAGGCGCCGAAATTCTTCAAGCTGCTCACAAGTGGCTTCTTCGACAGAGAGGCCCTGCCACTAGACCAAGACGTGCCAGCCCTCGCGGCGCTGCTATGCACGCGGGACCTTCAAGGGTGCCGACAGCAGGCGACCATCATGCACCAGAGGTAGCGCTGCTGGCCGCATTGACGGGCCACCCTTGTGACGCTTTAGGAGGCTAAAATGGAAGACATCATGAAGGCGTGCGCCCTCCAGAAGCTCCAACCAGTAGGCCACCTTGCTGACGCGTTCCAGGATGTGGAAGGGCCCGGCATAGCGAGGGCCGCGCTTGCCCTTGGCGCGAGGCTCCAGGGACTGGATCGGCCAGTTGAGTAGGCAAAACGAGACCCACTCCCCGACCCCCAGCTCGCGGTGCCCGGTGTCGTAGTACTTCTTCGCCAACTATGAGGCTAGACGAGGCGTTGGTGTGCCTCAGCAAGGATGACATCCCGCTCCCGAAGCAGAGCATCCGTCGCATCGGCCGTGCGGTGCCCGGCTTGTACGGAAGGATCGGCGGTGGCGGCGACCATAAACCACCTCAAATGGCGTGGCGTGGAGGGCGGTGTGGAACGAAGTGTTGTAGCAGTACATAGCAATCACCTTGTTGACGACTTCGAACTGGCCGTCCGTCTATGGATGGAATGCCGTGCTCATGCGCAGGTCGACGCTGGCGTACTTGAAGAGATCCCGCCATACGTTGCCGGTAAACATGGGGTCCCTGTCGCTGACGATGGAGGTTGGGAACCCATGTAACCGGACCACACCATCGAAGAATACCCGAGCCACGGACGAAGCCGTGTAGGGCTGCTCGAGCGGTATGAAGTGGGCGTACTTGGAGAGGCGATCGACCACCGTCAAGATGACCGACTTCCCGCTGACCTTGGGCAGCCCCTCGATGAAGTCCATCGAGATGTCCACCCACACCTAGGATGGGACTTCTAGGGGCTGCAGTAAGACGACCGGTTGGATCCTTTCCGTCTTAATCCTATGGCACATGTTGGACGTCCGCACTCAGTCACTCACCAGAGAGCGGTCACCGGGGATGTAGAACTCCGCCCGGAGGCGGTGAAGGGTCTTCTGCACGCCCTCATGGCCTTTGATACAAGCGTTCATATCGTTCTAGAATTGCGGCGGCTATACCCTTGCAACTGCCAGTGAGACAGGCTATCCATTAATGATCATTCAGGAAGTAATGGGTATCCTAATATCTGGCCGTGTATATGATGAGCACGTTCTAGCGTGAATGACAAGGTGGCCCGCGAACTCTTCATGACTTATGCGGAATTAAGTTAGCGCAACAATGGAAAGAATACAGATGTTGTTCGCTAGCCAATTTTACTAACAGATTGGGTTGATTACTTCCTTGAAGACTCAAAACATCTGCATGGCCAACAACACCTTCCTCCCACAGTTTCTTACTATGCCTCACACTAGGACCCTCTCCTAAAGGGGTTGAATTTTTGTGTAAGAGGTGATGGGGGACGTATGCCCTTTTGCCTCTATTTTTCCAATAAGGTGATGTAGTTAAAAAGGGCTATACTCGTGTTCAGCTGTTAGCTACTTTTATCTCTGCCTAGTTATGCTCGTATTGTGTTCCAATAGGGTTAGGTGCACAAATGTGACCAAAAGTTTTTATGGCCGCAGCATCAGTTGCTCAAGGAGTTCGGCGGAGCATTGGGCTTGCTAGTGCAACCCATTTGTACAAAAAACCTTGATGATATTTTCTACTTTATTGTTGGAAGTACTGGTTCAGCCAACGAGTGCAAATTACCCCTACCAACACATTTTATAATGGGATGGTGTGCATGTTATTGCACAGCTTTGCCACAGCAACCAATGTCTTGTCACTCATCACAGATTCGCCCTACAAATTAGCCTACAAGATGCACATCGCCTATTTTTGGATATTGCTCAAGATGGCCTCTCTCTACAGACCCTAAATTTCTTCGGGAGATTAAGGGTTTGTTTCCAAAAAATGAATCACACATGATTGAGGACAATTAAACAAGGTGCTGGAAATAATAGGAGGCCACTTACGCTTCTAGAAATTGACATGCTAATCAGTAGCAGCATGGGTGGAATTTCATATCTTTACAACCGAACCAATGATGGATGGATCCTCCAACCAATCTGATGGTCTGTAATCCAGCTCAATCTCATCTCCTCTCTCCCTTTTCTAGTTCATGATCCAGTTGATGAGGACATCAATCCTGTGGATACACAAAAGGATCTTCTGCTAGACATTCAAGGTCCAATCACTCGAGCTCGCACGCGACAATTAAATTTAAAGGTGAGATCATTCCTAAGCAATTCTTTTGATAATTTTGCGACAATTTTTAAATTTAAAAAGGTCAAGAGATCATTCCTAAGCAATTCTTTTGATAATTTTGACAATTAAATTTGGCATTTTGTATTGTTTTTGCTGAGCCAATATTGAATTTTCAGTTCTTGAAATTGGCCCATGCTTGATGAATCTTTTTCTTTATAAACTCACCATGATGGTGCAACCTCTCGATGGTATAGATTCGTAAATTGTTACAAATTGATCCACAATCCTTATGTCATTAAGGGAAAGATAAACTCCTTCCTCAAGTCACATGATTTCACCTTCAACATTATTTGAGGATGCCACAACCTTTCTTTGGTCGCAAAGACACTACACCACAACCCTTAATTAGCCACTCCGTGCAATAAAGTTCTAAAAAATCCTCGCACATGACTCTTTCCATAGAATCTTGAAAAACTTGCCTATGTTTCCATGGCCCATTTTGTATCTTGCGATGCTCCACATCTCGCCCACCAAACAAAGAGGTTTCTTGAGCCAAAATTGAATAAGCCATGTAAGCACGTTGTGCATTGGTCATGGAGTCAATCAAGTTCTTGAAATTGGCCCATGCTTGATGAATGTTGTGTTGCATTTTGGCGAGGTCCACCATCTGCATGGCGTTTTGGAGATGTCAAATCCTCTCCCGATAGATGCTCTACCAAAATGGTGCAACCACCCTGCTATGTATCGATGGATATAGGATCGGCTGTAAATTGTTTGTGCTTGTTTTTGCTTTTGGATCCACATATCCTCTCCTTATGTCATTAAGGTTGGTTGGAAAGATAAACCCTGTTATTTGCCTAGTTAATTCTGTGAGACCAAGCTTAATTCCAATTGCTTGTTCTTAGGTTGATCTTGGTTGGAATTATAGACTGAGTTACATGCTTTGGGGGTAAACTCAATATTGGGATAAACTCTAGAGCATTGACCCTAATGTTGGCTCTTTGTAGATGAATTGATCCTCCGAAGTAGATGAGGAGGTATTTTTGATACAGTTGCAGACAACCTTTCTTTTGGTGAATGCAGCTGCCATTGAAATATAGGACTTGGGTGGTTCATTTCTTCCACCACTTCAACCCTCTCTGCCACAGCCTAGGATGCAGCTTGAAATTAATCTGCTATCATCAAGAAAATTGTACTAACATGGAATCCATGATTGTGTAGATGCTCTGAAGCTCCAAGATGGCATCTTTGCCCTTGTCGCTAGCCTTACCTTCTTTTTGGAAGTAGCTTGACTCATTAACATGAGAGATAACTACATTCCACATCCTAATGACTCTTATGTTTTTCACACTATTTGTTTTGGCAAAAGATTACAAAATTACTGCGAAAAAAACAGTGTCGAACACCATGACTCTCTTCATTTGTGGGTCTTCAATGAAGTCAAAACAATTGCACATGCAATGAGTTTTATCCCTCTTGTATTCCATGATGTCCATAATCTCTATTTCCCAAAATTTTGGCTTATTTTCTTTGCTGGATCAAGAGATCTTGTAAAGTATGGATGAAAACCTTTGCATATTTGTGGGTCACAACCATACTAATTCCAGTTCTGCAACATGTATGTCTGAAAGCGCCAAAAATGCAATCTTTTTTTTAAATTGAACTCAAATCTCAGCTCATATTAGTTTTTGGACAAACTCAACATATAGTTCTGTGTAGTATCTCAGCTCATATCAGTTTTGGACAAATTATTTAAAGTGACCTTACGTACTTGTTTGATACGTGAATCAATGTTTGATCACGCTATTTGGACCGCTTTTTTTTTTTTACCTATTATAAATTAAGCTCGATGGACTGGCGTGCTAAAAGTTTATACTTCAATGAACACCGCTGGCTAAAGGCTCTAACTGGTTGCGTGGTAAACTTTACCATCGAAGCGTCTAAAATAGTGCACGGCTTCATTAATCCGCAGAGGTCCGTTATAGCTTTTAGCTGGGCTATACCACCCAAAATAGCCAAATTGATCAACCCTTCTTTGGGCCTGGAAATTTGCTAACAAAATGAAAACGCTTATGGCATCTTTGCTTGTCCCACCCTTTTTTGAAGTAGCTTGACTCACAACATGAGAGATAAACATTCCACAACCCTAGGCAACTACTTCATTTGTGGGTCTTCAATGAAGAACAATTGCACATGCTGACCTCTTGTATTCCATTCCATAACGCTGGGATCAAGAGACAAAGATGACTCGCAACATGTCTCGGGCGTTTTAAATAGGCTATAGCACGCCTAATTGAAACGCCGCGACGCTTATTGTCAATTTCCACGCTTATTGGCTCGCGCTATAGCACCGCTAAGCGTAAATAGCGCCATAGTGCCGCTAAATCGCCGAGTTATAGCTTGCTGGGCCAAAATAGCCAAATTGCGGGCCCGGAAATTTGCAAAAAGAAAACGTGGTCGGCCCAACCTGAAGCCGTGGAACTTAAGGGTCCATTCCACGCTCACTGATCTCCGGAGGCCGTGGGGCTCGACGGCGGCGGGTTGGGGCCGTGGAGGCCGGCGACAAGCAGGCTTAAAGCGGGGCTTGAGGCAGCGGCGGGCGGCGGCGGGCGCTCGGCGACGGCGGGCGTGGGAAAGTTCTTCTTCCCTTGCTTTTGTGATGAAGTGATGAACTGATGGGTGACGAAAGTGATGCGGTGATTACGTGATGAACTAATGTCTATGACTGATGTAGTGATTTCTTCTCCGCTTCTCCTCATTTGTTGCGTTTGAATAAAATAGTGCGCTATAGCGGCGCTATGGCGGCGCAATAGCGTGACAATCAAGGTGACGATAGCCTATTATAGCGCCGCTATAGCGTGGTGATAGCGCCGCTATTGCGGCAATAGCGGCCGATCAAGCCGACGCTATTTTTATAGCCCGCGATAAAAAATGTTGGGCAAAAATAAAAAAACATATGGGGGTAGAGCAAACGAAACATAAAAAAATAACAAAGAAATGATACCAGCGGGCTGAGCACAGCTAGGCGACAAATGTGCGGAGCGCCTCAATGAAATGTGAATAGTCGTAGGGAAGTCATCAACACAGTTCATGGAGATCCCATTAAATTCGCCAACAACTGTATTACGAATAACAATGAGATATAAAAACCAAATTTAAGTAATGTAATAATTGCACATTAGAGACACATGCGGGCATAACTGGAATCGGGCCTTTTACAGCACGAAGTGCATGCTGATGTCTTTGTTATGCACGAGTTAGCAGCACTGCAGCATTGCCACAAACTAACGCTGCGTAGATCATGTGGTAAAATATTTGGCAGCAAATAACGCAAACATGGCTACATATCTCTAAACATCACAGCCGAAATGCACCAAATGATTTAAGGTATAGAGCCGGACGCAAAACTAACAAAAAATAACGTAATGGTAAGCATGTTTGTATATTGTGTAGTGAGTCATAGCCAATGTAGACACAAAGGCCTTGTTTAGATGCATCCTAAATTCAAAATGCTAAAATTCTAACTTCTATAACACTTTCGTTTGTATTTGGTAAATATTGTCCAGTCATGAACTAATTAGGCAGTGCAAATAGTTATTTTTTTTACCTACACTTACTTCTCCATGCATGTGTCCATAGATTGTTACGATGGTGAGAGAGTGAAAAACTCGAGGGGAACTAAACAAGGTCAAATTAAACTATAGGGACATCAATTCTGACCAGCTGGAAGACGCGTTGTGCCTTTGATTGCACATGGAAGGCCGCAGGGGAAGTCCTCATCCGTATCCGCTGCATTTGCTGCGTCAAGGGGGCAAATCAACAGCTCGAACTGTCATCATGAGTAAAAAATGAGGTAGAGACACCGTTCACATGACAAATATATTGAGATGTATAGCAAACCACAGACCAGGAAATGAAGAGGCAGCAGAAACCGTTCTGCGTCCACGACGTAAATTAGGCGGCGGTGCCTGATCTGGGGTTGCCATCGCCTTCTTTGTACAGCTTGGATAGATGGTTCAGCAACTACTAAAACACAAGGTTGGCAACTATATTCCCTGAGCAGAGAGGACATGACTGTAATTGTAAATATAATATATTGTTTGTGCATTGATAGCAGATATATAAATCTGGTTCAAACATACATTTATGCATGCTTATATTTTCATCATGGATAAGTTGCACGAGCAGAGCACAATATACAACACCTAAAATCCATCTAAGATACCAAACTACAAACTGATGCTTATATTTTCATGGAGGATAAGCTTCAAGAGAAAAGCACAATATACAATACCTAAAATGCAGCTAAAATACCAAATTGAGCAATATTATTGTACGCCGGTTCAGAGTGCACAACCAAAAATAAATGCTTGTGCATATCTCACCAATCTTTGTGAACCTGAGCATCCTACTAGTACTCCGACTCGGAGTCCATGGCCCCAGGTACTTTTGTGCACGGTGCAGCACAAATCTTTGGCCCTGTGGGGCTTTGAGTTCTGACCCACCTCCGAATCCGGCTCACAACTGTTTTGAGATCCCTAAAATGAAGCATGTGTTTGAGCAACAAATTAATTAGAGACTGATGAGATGCAATTGGGATCAAGGCAAAGCAGCACAAAAGCTATGTCTATGTGTTTGTCACAACAGCAGTTGTAGCATATATAGTTGGCAAAATACATGAACACAGGTGTTAAGATCACTGCTACTCCCGCATAGGTAGTAGTCGTGAAACGTAATTGGGAGCACGACGGAACGTAGTTGGGATCACCGCCCTGTCGCGCGGCGGTGTTGGCGCAAGACCGACAGAACGAGAATTGGGATCACGGCGGTAGCGTGGGCGCGGCACCGGCTGAACGAAGGAGAGAGAGCGAGAGCACAAACTAGGGAGAGCGGAAGAGATTAACACAATCTTCAGCTGAACTTAACATTAACCATGCGTAAATCCTAACAAATCACCAACTGACTGACTAACACATCCAAATCTGAGATCCTATAATCTAGGACCCGGCGTCCATGTGGACACGATCACCACGCCAAGCCGCGCCGTGCGCGTCTCAGCCACGGCTGCGCTTACAATGCATGCTGGTTACACACTGACTGACTAACAAATCCAAATCTGAGATCCTATAATCTAGGGCCCGGCGTCCATCTGGACGCGATCACCACGCCAAGCCTCGCCGTTCTCTCTCGTATGCCAGCCGTATCGTTTCGCGGAATTAATCGTGGCGGAAGAGGCAGATCGAGCAGTACCTTGAGAGTTGAGATTGCAGAGGCGCGGACACGCGACCGCAGGGTCACGAGCCGCCCAACGGCGTAAGAAGGCAGGAGCACCGATCGTCGATCGATATTCCGGGTGCTTTGAGGCGCCGACGGGGGAGACGACGCGGCGGCGCGTGGCTCGATCGGCGACCCGCGGATGCCGAGCGGCGCCACGTAGCGGCGTGTGGCAAAGCGGCGGATCGGGGAAAGCAGGGCAACAGGGAGGCGGGGCACTGGCGGCGGATGGAACGAGCAACCAGGTGTGCCTCTTTATATAAGTCGGGGCCTCGGGGTAACCTGGGACGGAGGGGCCACCAGCCAGGTTCCACAGCCAAGCGCCAATTCGGCTGCATCACCGAAGCCTGCCAGCATGCCACCACATCTTTGCATCTGAGGATACCCATGCAGGCGCGTACAGTGCAGGCAACTAAACGCCTCTGCGGTCTGCGCATGCACGGCTGCCAGGCTGGGCGCATGCGCCCATCCAACACGACCGCCCCTAGAGGCCCGATCGGTGGACGTCCACGGCGAAGCCGTCGCACACTCGCACCGTGCCACCGTCATGGTCCTCTTCTTCCTCCGCTCCCTACCCCACTCCACTCTATCTGCTAACCACCTCGAGCAAGGTCGAAGCTGCGTCAATGTCGAACAACTGCAAGATCTAATTCGATGCCGATCCCATCCAAGGCGCATCAGGCAGTCCAGGACAAGTCGCCCAAGTCTCCAATTTTGAGGCGACGCACAGAGTTCCTTCTTCCTGACCGCCGCTGGATCTTTTAAATTGCCCTAGTAACTAATAATTCGTAATTATATTTGAGCATCCTTTTCCTTTGGTTTGTTCAGTTTCCCTCTACCGTTCATCATGTTATAACTTTTTTTTCCACCTTCAAATGTCCATGTCCTCTCGTGGCTTCCTGATGGGGAAATCAGCTGAATTCAAATCGGTGCAAAACAGACAGACTACTTCCTTGTGACTTAAAAAAAAACACTAGTGACTTGCGGCTAGGGGTGGTAAAGGGCTCTCTAATTTAGCCTAGCAAATTTAAGGATCGGATCCGATTAAGATCGGTCTATAAAACTATAATTTTAAATTAATAATGGAAAAGGACCAACTAAGATTGTGAAAAAAAAAACAGTCTGATCCATTATCACCCCTACTTGGGATCACCCCTACTTGCGGCAATGCGATGACTACCTTCTCTGGTTTTATAATTCTTATAGAGGTCCCACTCATGTTGCATCCCTTGCTGATACTGCCATGGTAACCCGCTCAATTCTCTTCTTATGCTCAATTCTCTTCTTATCTCTACGAAATCAGTACAAAGTTACTGTGTTGGGGAGAAAATGGCTATTATAGGACTCTAAACATGTGGTTTATCTATAATAGGACTCCAAACATCCGTTTCTCCCAAATAGGACTCCAAACGTTTTTCTAAAGCTATAATAGGATTTTGATCTCTTTTACCACATAAATACATGTATTTATCCTCTAAATACACTATTTTATAATTAGCACCGTATGAGCCTTAATTGAGACCGGTACGCATACGTACGTGAGTTACGATCGTGGCCTGACGTCGCCGCGCGGTCTTCCTCAAGCCGCCGCCACGCCCTTCTCTCGCGACATCATTCTGCCGCGAGATCCACGCCGCCCTTCACACCTCCACGCGCCGCCCTTCAGCCGCAACGGCATGGATGGAGGAGATCCGCCCGTGCTGCATGACGTCCCAGGGACCGAAGCCCTAGCCGTAGGCTCCCCCGGTGGCTTGGTGGCCGGCCAAGGTGTACATGGCCATGTGGCGGACACCGTAGGGACTGAAGACGTCGCTGCCGTAGCCATGGCCAAGCCAACCAGTGCAGCCACGGCCACAGCCACAGCCAATTTCTTGCCATTATATAGTACTTTGAATTGTGTATTGTATGTGTACACGCATGGCGACCATGGCCACAGCCAAGCCAACCATGCAGTGCAGCCACGGCCGGCCAGGCAGCCATGGCGCGGCTCTTGCGTGGTCAGCAGCAGCGCGCGGCCAGCAGCGCGTACATGCCGCAGCGATCAGCAGCAGCAGCGTACATGGCACAGCGATCAGCAGCAGCAGCAGCGTACATGGCACAGCGATCAGCAACAGCGCGCGGCTAGCAGCGCGTACATGCCACAGCGATCAGAGCAGCGCGTACATGTATTTAGAAGAGAAATACATGTATTTGGATGAGAAAAAAGATTAAAAAGGGATCAAAATCCTATTACAGCTTTAGAAAAATGTTTGGAGTCCTATTTGGGAGAAACCGATGTTTGGAGTCCTATTATAGATAAACCACATGTTTAGAGTCCTATAATAGCCATTTTCTCTGTGTTGGGTCATGAAACTCTATCCGAAATTTGTATTTCTTTAAGAAACTATGCTAAAAATGTAAGTCATTGGATTTGTCCAATACAAATGTAGTGATAATTCTAATATAAAATTCATACCAACTGTCTAAGTGTTAACAGACATGATTATATTTAACTGTTAATATACTCTTATGGGCGACTGATGTGTGATCCATTTTGTCCTCTTCATGAATAGTATGAACCAAATAATTATAATTAGACTGCCATGAGAAAAGCCCTAGTCTGGTACAGTCAAATCTTCCAATCCGGAATACTCTCTACACATATGGGGCTTTGCTATGAAACTATTCTTTGGGTATTTTCACTTTTTAAGCGGTGAACCTATGTCCAGCTCTGGTGCTTCATTCATTGGGCTTACTGTGACGCTAACGGCAGCGCCCATGGGATGATGGGAGGCTGATTTTGTAATTGCTCTGTAGCTCCTTTATATGCACAGCAGTATTCACTTAAATTACATCATTTAGTTTTTGAAGTACTTATTGGGAATGATATGCATAAGTATTAAGAAATTTTAAATAATGATGGTTTCTTTCTTTGAAAGTGTTTGGAGAAGGAGAACAGCATGACGTCCCTTGTGGGTCACTGCACACGCCTGTAGCAGTATTCGAGCTTGGGGAACGCATTGGTGGCTATATGCATATTGCGATTAAATAAAATGGTGAAATAGAACATTCATTTGGCATCGATGCTGGTACATCTCAATCTCCTGGCTGAAGGTGTTTGGATACATTAGTCAAGTGACTAAAATGTTTAGTTTGACTGATTGATTACCATATATTGATTTTCTCTTTTAATGATTGAAAGAGAGGGACTCACTAGTTTCTTTTATTGGTTATTTTCCAAAAAAAAAATGATGGATGCATGGTTTCAAGTGTCTTGCTATTGCTAAGGAGGCTGAGTTGATTTGGGAATGGCTGAGGGGCGGCGCTGTATTTTTACCGATGATGAGTACACCTTGTGCCATAACATCCAGGTTCCTGCTGCTGAACTTTTTATTACCCGTCGGAAGTGGTCTTTTCTTAGGGAACTCACAGTGCTAGAAACTATCATGGTTTCTATAGTCTTGGACATTGTGTCAAGAAACTATCTCCCACAATGCAATTTTCTATCATGATGTCACATGACCCACTTATCACTCTCACAAATTGTCTTGGTTTACGTGAAGACCTGGTTTCTTAGTTAGACTTGGTTTCTTGTATTTTTCCTCTCTCTCTTCAATAAATATAGCGCCACATCAACAAAAAGCAATAAATAGAGGAGTGATAAATGAGGATAGAAACCATGGTAGAGTCTGCACTGTGAGTGCTCTTATTGTTACTGCCCTACTGATGCCTGCATGCCTGACTTCACCTAACCACATTGTATTCTGGTACACGTACTTGTCTGAAGTTTGTGCTACATGACTTTGATCAATTTTTTTGAAAGAACTGGAGGGGGCGGGGCCCCTGACTTTGATCAATTTATTTGCACCATCACGGTATCAGAGAGGAGGCTGAGTGGTTGATTGAGAACTTGAAGCATAATTGTGGTGAATCCATTAGGACCTCCATTCCATGAGCTTAAACCATATAAAAATAAGGAGAGCAGTGAAAGTGAGCTTGTTTTTTTAATTCATAGGTTAGATTGTCCATTCCGTGGTGACTTCGCATATTTTAAGATATCATAAAGTAGAGTGATACATAAATATATGAATGGTTGTTCTCAAACCAACAAGTTGTCTTTTAAAAAATTTCATCTCCATTAAGCGTATCTAGACAAGTTGTGCACCTGCGCCAACGGCTGCGCTCGTGGCAGAAAAAGGATTACGCGCGTAGCGGCAAAAGGTGACGAGCGCTGATATAATAACGTATTAAAACACGCGGTTGATAAGTACGTGAGACCATCAGATTATTGCTTCCAAACTGACAACGAAACAATATCGAAATGCAAAAACCGTAAGGCCACTAGCTACTGCTTACGAGTGCGATTAGAAATTATAGCTGATCGATCTGTGAACGGGAAAAGACAACTCGAGCGATCGATTGCTTTGCGTTAACTTTCCGTACCTTTTTCGTTATTACGCTCTAAATGTGTCACTTTCGTAGTGATCGGCTTGCATCTTAGTGAAATGGACACGATCACATGGCATTTGATTACATAGGATATGCTAGATTATCGTCTGTGGATAAAAAGAGTGAATGGACACACGGTTCAGTTGGATCGCCATTAACTGGACTAGCAGCTTTTTGCTGGCCAAGTAGAGACCTCATGATGAAAGAAAGAAAAAACTCTAAGTACACAATCCAACAGCCTATTTTGATCATCCAGTTATTGTGGGAGCTTGATTTTGACCATGGAGCTCAATACCCAAAACTTTTAGACTTAAACCCATTCACATTTGGCTATTCATATTTGGACGTGTACCCTTGATAAAGGACGTGACACTGACGAGAGCAGCCAGTTGCAAGTGATGGAGACATGGTGTTGTAGGCGCTTGGGCAGGCTTGGAAAGAGACGCACGCTCGAAAAGGAGATACCTTGATCGGGCAGAGGCGCAGAGAAAAGAGGATCTCGGTGAGGGTGCGACCACCGGTACACGAAGGACTGCAAACACCTTACTCTCGGTTATGCAACCGGGAGTACGGGTTGGGGGTAAAGATCTTTGGAGCTGGGAGTAGAAGTGAACCTTTACTACCGGTTGGAGACAATGCATACACAATGGCGAAGCTTGCTCTGGTCCCATGCAATGGGCAACAAGCTGAGATCAGACATTAATAGAAACACCCTCGCAGTGGCAGATCAAATGCTCCTCGCGACAACAATCTTTCCCGTAACAAGTATATGGTTCCTATATATATGGGCTGTACATTAACCGATTTAAATGTTTGAGAACATTTGTGATATGCTAACATCTTGGAATGTGATTTAGGGAGGTAAAGCCAACAGGAGAGGTTGTTTGATGAAATGTGTGGTGTTAGCTGTATTGGATTGTTCATGGGTACTGGTACGTTTGATGAAATTTTGTCATGTGTTGATCCAGTACTTGTAAGGAGCTACACTACATATATGCATCCATGTTTTTTTGGCCCTCTCATTTCAGGTTTACATGGAAGTGATGACTGGTTACAGGAACCTTTATGTGAGAAGATCTAGCCTTATGTAGGAAAACCATGTAAAAAAAAAATTGGCAGCCGAGAGGATTCTAGAATATTGATGTGTGTATTACTGGTCTTACCTTTGGTTTGTGAACATTTTGATATGTTAGTATATGCAAATGTGAGGATTGTAGGACATGGATGTGTGTATTATTGGTCTTAGTTTTGCATTATTTACTGTTTAGAAATTTGGAGAGAAAAAAGTTGGGGTGAAATGCCATCGTGTGCCCAACTAGTCTCAGCTTGGAGGGAACCTGATCAAGCTCAATTAACCCTGATAAATGAAGATCGGTAACAATCTATATTTTATTCCCGGTGCAATGCACGAAGTATTTATACATACACCATCAGCCGTCCCTCGTCTCACTACTACATGATTTATTTTACATGGCGTTTAACAAATCTTAACTGTGGCAGTTTTTAGGGATTTTTTTATGAAAACTGCCACGGTTAATATTTCGATTAATTGTGGCGGTTAAAAAAACCACCACGCAAAAATGATTAATCATGGTAGTTTTATAAAATAATACGCCACGAAAAATAGCCCTATTAACTGAGGCAGGCTTGTAGCTCGCCTGGTTAATATGGCCAAGCCCGCTGCCTATTGGCCAAGCCCATATGAGCCCAGTTTCTAAGTAGGAGTGTATATATCAAAGGAAACCCTAGCCACTCCTCGAGTCCAATCTCTCTCCCAGCCACAGTCACTCCTCCCTCCCTTTGCTCCCTCGCGTGTGGCACTCTTGTCCCTCGCTCCTAATATTGTGTCCCCTCCTACCCTCCCCAGACCCAACGTTGCCGGCCACCCCCATCCGGGCGGCACCCTTCCCCCTTCCCACTCCGGTGGCCGGCGGGGACCCACCCCTCCTCCCACGACAAGAGCTCATGCCATGGATGTCTTCGCGAGGCGGGGGGATCCAGCGCGGCCAAGGTCCGGATGGGCATGGTTGTAATGGTGGACTAGCGCCCGGCCTCCTCCCCTACTTGATCCACAAGCTTCCTCCCCTCCCTCCTCCGGCAAGCCTTGGGCGGATCCTGCGGGCTCCCTACCTCCATGGCCCGGATCCGGCTACGAAGACGCCGGATCTCCGAATATGGTGGTTGGGATGCCGAATCCGGTGGCAGGGTGTTCAGATCCTGTGAGGAGCAGTAGGGGCATCAACAACGAGTTGTCGGATCTAGGGCGCGGCGAGCTACGGCGGCGGACGGTGAATGTACAGCCAGGCCCGTTTAGTAGCTACCTGGATCGGGCTTTTTGTCGAATTAACCTTGGTAGGTATGATCATAGATCAGTTTGTTAGGTATGTTGTGGTGGAACCCGCCCACCCGGGTTCAAGTCCTCGACTTGCACAGGTGCTTGCATTTTACTGTATTTATTTTAGGATTACCAGCCTTATACTTTAAGTGGTAAGTGACGTTCCGTCGACAACAAGGTGCATGTGGTGACTTTGAGAATATCCGGATCTGTCAACTCAGTCCTTGGAGGTGCTCATAGAGGTAGGATTTACATAAGTGTCCATAGAGGTGAATGTGCGTATGTGTGATATAAAAAAACACCTTTACCATGGCCTTAACTTTGTGGGTTAATAATAATAAAAACTTCCACGGTAAGTAAAATGAGTAGTAATGTCTATAAATGTAGCCACTGTCTCCACCATGGCCAGCGGACTTAAATAGACAAAACAAAATTGAGCATATATACTCTTTTTGTTTTTTGACAACAGCATATATACTGAATTAAGTGGGTAGCCATAATGGAGAACTGCTCCCGGCGATAGTTTGATAGTCACAAATAAATATCTCCAAACTACAATTGGCCTTAACACCCATAAGAATGTTTTTTTAAACACCATCTACGTTTTTTTTTTTGAAAAAGAAAGTGTTGGTATACGTGTTTACTAGCAAAAGTGAGGTTTCATTATAAAAAAAAAATGCAGCATATGTCTAGTGTGCACTAGATATCCATGAATATTGCTTCCCTGGTTTTTGCCCTTGATGTCATGAGAATCCAGCATGATGCATAGTATAACGATTATTTATATATAGGTATGGGATGGAGAAAATTTGAGACTAACCTTTCGGAGAAATATCTTCTAAGGTTTGACGATTCTCTAGTTTGAGCTAATGGAGATTACCGAAAAATTCATTAAAGTTCTTGAAAATTTCAATAAATAATGGATGGACAGATGATGCGAAAATGCAAGATGATGCAATATCTAAGATTCAAAAAATGGGTAAGGAGTTAAAGAAAAATGGGAAATGCAGCTTGTTACTTGGTGGGGGTTGCGGATCCACGTCAGGCCTTATTTGAATATTGCCATATTCACCTGAATCCGTATATATTGACGTCCTTTGGTGTAGAATTTAGTTCAAAGTTACACTCCAATCCACATGAGGTGGATTTATGTGAATTAATCCGACTGCATCCAAACAAGGCGGCAAGCCGGCAAGAGTAAATCTGACCTGCTTGCAATGTTTTTTTTTGTTGCTCCTTGCACATAATTTTGTTGTCTCAATTGCCTCTTTGCATTATCTATCCTCTTTGCAATGTTTTAATGTATTTTTAAGAGAATGGGATTATAGGAGCACCTAAGGAGGTGGGAGCACGTTGAGTTTAATATATAATATAGGTAAGAACAAAAGTTTTCTGTAATTTGCATGTGTGGCATGCGAGCTAAAAAACTTTAGTAACTAACAATAACAAAATGAAAATTAAAGAAGACCAAGTGAACATCATATGACTTGCCAGCCCTATCGTCCGACTATATTATTCTCTCACTTATAATTTACTGCCACCAGTGCGTACTGTGATGCCGGCGGCCGTCAGTGCTGTGGCGTCTTTTGGCACCAGCTGGAGACTGAAAGTCACGCAGAGCACGACCGATCGATTGACTAGCGCTATACGCTAGGTAGCCTAGGTGCTGGTGGCTGGCTCATCGTGGACGATGTCTCTTTCGGTATATGATTGTCTGTCCTGCTTCGATCTGTTCAGGATGCTCAGCTGGTTGGATCGATGTGATCAACAAACTTGTACGGTCCAGAAACAGAAGCGGTTCAATCATTAGGGGAGAGAAGGGCAAAATAAAGATGGTTTTCATCTGACCAATTCAGGATTGCATTGGCGTGGAGTTTCTACGCACTGCCAGAAGTTTGTTACTCGACGATTTTGAAACAGAAGCAGTTCAATCATGAGGGGAGAGAAGGGCAAAATAAAGATGGTTTTCATCTGACCAATTCAGGATTGCATTGGCGTGGAGTTTCTACGCACTGCAAGAAGTTTGTTACTCGACGATTTTGAGTTGAGTTTTTCAATTTTAGCTCATTAACCCATGTTTCAGTACGGTCTAGAATCTTATATATTACATTACAAATATTAAAAATAAAATTTACATTTTTCCTATTGCTCTGTCGCCTGATCCGTGCGGTTGGCTTCAGGCGACACGCGTCGCTCTGTCGTCGCGCGCAGCGGCAGCCAGCGGAAGCGACGCGAGCGGGCGCGAGGTGTTGTAACGGGTTCGCGGCGGGTGTGTGGAGTACCCGTTAAGAGGCGCCTTTTGAGTTTATGGGTCCCACTTCGATCACGCCAGTCTTCACTTTTCTCGCATTCTCCGTGTCCCCCCATTTCTCTACTTTTTGTGGCGACTTCGCAGGCGATTTTGGCGACTTCGGGCGGCCGGGCTTGAGGACGGCGGCGACCCACGAGGACGGCGGCGGGGCGTGGGTTTGGGCCGACGAGGGCGGCGGCGGGGCGAGGGCGAGGCCAACCACGCCCGGCGACTTGTAAAGTAGCGCTGTTTCGTTCGCCCTATCCGACCTCTATCTCTTCTTCTCGGTGATTGAGGCGGCGAGGGTGACGATGGTGTCGGCGATGGCGAGGGCGGCGGACGATGGGACGGTGGCGGATTCGATTTCCTTTTGTTGTAGTTGGGATCTAATTTGTTTCTATTTTGGATTCCTTCTCGGTTATGGATTAGGGTTTGGTACCGCTCTTAAATGGAAGTTTAGGGTTTCCTTGTTCAATCGGTTTAGGGTTTGCTTGTTCAATCGGTTTATGGTGGAATCGTTGTTCTAGGGTTTTCTTTGTTTGTGGTTGGTGTTGTTAATTCGTAGGCCTAGGGTTTTTCGGGGCAAGGATGTCCTCTTGTAGTCTCGATGTTAGAAAGATTGTTCCTTTTTTTGGAGATGTTGTGCGATGGATCCGGTTGGGGATTCCTTCATGATTCATCTTTGGGGTGGATTGTTAGCGGTTGAGTATATCTAATTGTTTATGAGGGCAATGCATTGTTATCCGGTTGGGGGTATGATAGTGATAGTAGTAGCTTGCTCTCTCGAATGTCTAGTTCTAGCAATCTATTGATCTACCTATTGTGAAACTGTGATTGTCAATTTGATAGATCTCTATTGATCATGGTTAGGTTGGGATATTCAAGTAATAAATGTGAGTACAGTCATAGTTAGTTTCTCTGAAACTCTATTTTGAACTGAAATCTGTGTTTTCAGAATGACCGGGGTATGTTTTGGTTCTCGTGGTTTGCCATTTCTTGATTGTCTTGAACTAATAATGATTTTGTTTTTGTTTCAGTTGTGAACCTGAGTTGAAGGTCCGAGGAAATCAAAGGATATCTTGTGTCTGCATTTCTTGAGGTAAGTTTTGAAGGATTTTGCTTAACCTTGTGCTCTTGTTTGAATTGTACTTGGTGTTTTAATGTGGTACATTAGATGCTTTAATATATATATCTCTTCTTTGGTAGTCCGAGTTGGATTTCCCCATATCTAAGTATATGGTCCGAATTGTATATCTGTTTTTGCGAAATGGTGATTGGAGGAAGTGAAAGCATATCTTTTGTGTGCATATTCTGAATTGCTTTGGTGTTTCGGGAATACATCAAGTATATGGTCTTCTGTAGTTGCTTTGTTTGTGCAATAGAAAGGATATTTCTCTAGTTCAATAGACATTTGCAATTGTTGATTTGAGGTTGCTCTAGAATAGGCTTGTTTATGTATTCATGTATGAGCAAATAAACAAGGAGAATGTGTAGTTCAATAGACAGTAGTATTTTCTGTGTTTGAGCAAAGTATCAAGATTTCCCCCCATATCTATCTAAAATTCTTTATCTATGTGTTTCATTTATGATTAGGTTTATTGTTAGCCCTGTTAATGTGGATCTGAGTTGGATTTTCACTGGCTATGCCGTATTAAATGTATGTATGCTGTGATTTAATGTGAGTAGTAGCTACTTATCTTGTTTTCTGGTTGAAAGAAATCAATGAGACTGGCATGGGGAACTGATTTATTTAAGGTTGCTTTAGGAGTAAATGTTCTGTCTGTGTTCTGTCTGTGCACACCCTACAGATTACTGTAATTCAGGGAGGTAATGATTTGTTCTCTCTTCAGCTTCCATATCTTCACCAACTTCTTTGTTGAGGCTGCAACTTTCTTGTTGGATTGTGGAGCTGCAAGCGGTAGAATCCTAGTAGTTGGCTTATCACATCAACTGTAATACATAGTGCAGTAAGTTGTTTCCTAGTAGTTGGCTTCTAAATTTTATTCTTTTCCTTTCAGGAGCTGATATTATGTTGAAGGTGTGATTGAAGGCAAAGGAACTGCTTTTGTTCAGGTTAGTTCTCAAGGCAAAGGATTTTTGGTTAACTTTTATGTGCTTGTTTGTTTTGTATTGCTTGTTGATTGTTTGCTTATATAGATGGTATAATATATGTGAGTGCTTGGTATAATATAAGATATACTTTATCATGATTCATGTCACTGTTTGAGCAAGTAAACAATGATTAGGTATTTATATCTCCCTTTTTGGCTTGAACATGGTGTATTTTGATTGCAATAATTGGATTTGAACTTTGTATTCCTCTACCATCTGTGTGCTATATTTAGAACTGGTGCATTCAGTTTAACTGTGGGTCATAGTGGTGTGACAGTTGAAAATGTGGGTCTTAGTATTTCTTTTTTAATAAAATTTTCAAATCAAATTGATAATCTAAAGAGGTTAGATGGGACCGGTTCGTTATACGCGTGTTAGGAGGGGCCCGTACGATGATGCCCGGCTGCTTGATTCGGGAGACGGAGCTTTGTCGATCGATCCTACTCCGGAGACTTCATTTGTTACTCATCATGTAACTGGTGAACCTATACCAGAAGTTGAAGTTGTACTAGTTAGTAGGAAGAAGAAAGTTGAAGACAAAGGTGCTGATGGCAATGACGGTGCCTGGTACACGTCTTCGCAACCGATGAAGATTGTGCAATATGTTTGGAGAAGCTTTCGTATCCACTAGGCGATGACCCCAAAGTTCCCTTTGAAGTTGTTCTTTGAGATGGTTAGGGCGTTGCGGTGTGGTCATAATTTCCATAGGGATTGTATTTTTACGTGGTTTTAGAGAGGTTGACATGTCCAAATCGTCGATGGGAATACCCAATGCCTGAAGTTGTTCCAACTCAGGAGTGAGTCTGTGTCGTGATAGTTGAACTTCGAATTATCAGTTGAACCTTAACTAGTGAGTGCGTAGGTCGAGTTGTAATCTGTTAATGCTATAGATGATACTTGTTAAAGTTTTATTAAAGTTAAGCTTTGATCGCCTTTTTATTTTTTCCCTTGCTATTTTGTGTTGAGTAAATTGCAATGAATTATTACTACAATTCTTGTTATAATTTTGTGCAAGTATCTTGTTATTGGTTTTATCACTCTAGGACTCTTTCTCCTTGTGCATCTACTCAATTAGTTTGAGTAATATGGATGCATGCATGCAGCTAATATTTGATGCTTTATATATAGGATATGATGCTATGTTTTTCTTTATTTGTGATTTCATAGGCGTAAGGAATGTGAGTATAGTGATAGTGAGTTGAACTGTGCATTGTATTTTGTACTTGTGGATTCAATTGAAGTATGTAGTGAGTGTGAAAATGTAGGTCTTAGTTTTTTTTTTAATTTTCAGATCACATTGATAATCTGGAGAGGTTAGATGGATCCAATTCGGTATACACGTGTTAGGAGGGGCCCTTATGGCGATGCCCGTATTGTATCATTCGCGGAGGCGGAGGTTCGTCGATCGAAACCTACTCGCAGTCTTCAAGTGTTACTCATCCCGCAGCGAGTAAGATGGAGCGCTTAGTGCTTCTTTGTACGTAAGTTTTATCGGTTAGTAGAAAGAAGAAAGGTGGTGACAAAGGTCCCGATGGCAATTCCGTGCCGGCTATACCTATGGCGACTGAATGAAGAATGTGCAATTTCTTTGGGAAAAGCTTTCTTATCCTTTAGGCGATGACCCCGAGGTTCTGAAGAAACAATTCTTTGAGATGGTTCGGGCATTACAAAGTGTGGTCATAATTTCCATAAGGATTGTATTTATAGGTGGTTTAGGCGAGTATTACTTGTCCTGTTTGTCATTTGGAAGTATCCATTGCCGAAGTTGTTTCAACTCGGGAATGAATGTGTTGTGAGGGTTGGAATTTATATTGTTAGTAGTTGGTGTGAGAGTTGTAATGTGATGATGCTATATTTGGTACTTGTTAAAGTGGTATGAAAGTTTAGCATTAAGTTTCCCATTTCCTTTTATTTGCAAAGTTTTTATGAGTAAATTGTATATCGGGGTTCTTGCAATTATTGTTTATCTTATGTTCAAAATTATAATTTATCTATGATTGTGCACGTGCTTGGAGTGTTGTTTTTTTAGTGTTTCTTTTTTGTTAGTGGTGGTCTGATGATAATTTAATTTATTGGGCGAGAGATGGAAGGAGAGAGTCGGAAATAGAGGGAGGAAGCGTACTCGTTCGAATTAGATGTAGAAATTGAAGGATTGCCTCACAATAGATGGAGGACACGTCCTCGTTCGTAGTCCGAACCACCCCTAAGTTGTGAGCTTTTTTTTGATGATGAAGAAGAGTCCGGGAGTCCGATGAAACTGTTTAATCCAAAGGAAGGAATTATGGAGTTGGAAGTAGTGTGTGCAATCCGTCGAGGACTGTTTGAGCCATTTCTGGATTATGGGTATACATTGACTCAGGTTTGGGCTGAGTGTGGGCGTATGCCTTGCACTCATATGTACCATGATGAGTGTATTAGGGATTGGTTCTGTTATAGTGGTAGGTTTAGGTGCCTATGTGTCGTTATAGGCATGGCACAGGGATAAAGGATTTGGCTGAGAATCTGAATGGATAAATGGCATAGGCATAGTCATTGTTGACACCTGTTATAGCATAATATTATTAGTCAATTAACATGAAATAAGGGCTTAAGATGAATATCAACATAAGTCTAGGGGTCTAACTAACATATTTTCACGAGTTTTGGTATTCCATGACTTTGTAGGGACTGAACAGATAAAAGCAGATAAGAACGGTGAGAAACCTAAGAGTTTACATCCCATACGATGACAAGACTTAACCGTGAAGTAACTCAACCCAAAATGTGGACTAAAACACTCTAGAAGATACCGAGAAGACACCGGGGAGGAAGGAGATCACGTTGTGATCTTGACCCCCTGGCGGCCGCCAGATCATTTACGGCGACCGCCAGGTGGGTCCCACCTATCGGCCTCAGATTTCTATGTCGGTTTACCACCGACCTTGAGGTTGTATCTACACCGTTATTGAAGGTCAGTTTGATCCAATGGTCCCTGTTCATCGCCAAGGGCTATATAAGAATACCAGCTGACCCCAGGGCTAAACCCTAATTCATTATCAATTCATTATCAATTCATTCTGAGTTCATTCTCAACTCACATCAAGTCCAACCAAGTCTAGATCTAAGCCCTAGTTCATCATATTAGAAGTAGTTAGCTACCTAGCTAGTTCTAGAGGAAGTCAAGTTCATCTTGGATTCCTAATAGTCAAGAAGTAGCGGGAGCAGTGTTTCTCGTGGCTTCTCTCTTGTATCCAATCTGTAAGTATTATTGTTGGAATACAATTGATATGACTTTGTTCTATATAATGATTATATTCTTAGTTATATGTATCCATGCATGCTATAGTTTATATATTTAGTTTAGTGAGTTTGTCTTATATCTTATGCATGGAATCGTATAGCATCCACTTAGATGATCACTTAGTGGGTGATAAGCAATGTGTAAATGTGGTGTTTATACAACGTTTATCTGCGATTGCACCCTACATTCCGGGACGTGTGATAGATCGCGGGAGTGACAGTCCTGTTGAGTCCTTTGGAGTCCACCCTCCGAATGATAGGCCAAGTTGAGCCATAATTACGGTGATGATCAAGTTTCGTCCTTGATTGTCATTGGTAATGCTTACCATGTATAAATGTATTGCAACCTTGCCATGATAGCTAGATGTATTTACACTAATTATAGTATTCATTAACATATGATTAGGAGTATCTTAGGAATATTCTTTCTATTCTTTCTATATCATGTTATAGCTCATATGATACTAGTGGCATACGATGATCTTAGACTTGGGAAGTTATTATTTATTCAATTATCTTTATCTTGTGACTTATCCTGTTATGAGTATTGGAAGATGCATATGGCTACTCTCATTATACAACTGCAAGTGGATCTCAAGTAAATCATAATCTAAATCATTAGACACCCCTCTCTCTCTACTTTCCATAGACTTCCCCTTCCCTATGGTAAAATATAAATACGATACCTGGATTACTCCCGGTGAAGTGCTACGATGGTATTTCTATCTGTGCGCTTGCAGATATCAAGTTCATCTTTTATCAAGGCCCTTTCAAGAATACCATACCCGCATTTCTTAGAGCGTTATTGCTAGGGTGACAGACTAGTGTGTAGGTAATGCCTAGAAATGAGTGGTATACCTTGGGTACATATCCTTAGTGAGATTAACTCCACTATGGATAATGATACTGAGATTACACCCCACAACTAACACCGCCTAACTCCGTCTTTGTTGGATCGTGAGATTAATTCCACATCCAAGCTGACAAGTTATGATAGATACCATATATATATTTCATTGGCCTTCCTAATTTGGATCGTGTAAGAAATATCAACGGTCATTTGTGCTGTCATTTATATGTCATTTATCTACTTTGTTGTAATCTGTTGATGTTAAATATGACCGTGGTTAAAGTTTTATTAAAGTTTAGCATTGATCTGCGTTTATTTTTCTTGCGATATATGCTGCTCTTGGGGTTGCATTATGTTTTGTGTTGTATTTTCTTGGGTTTATTAGGCACAAAATGGAAGGTGTGACTGCCATGGGAATCTGATATAGCGACCATTATCTGTTATTTTCTTTTGTTTGAAACCAGCAAGCTGATGGTGAGTTTCTCTGAAACTCTTTTTTGAACTGAAAACTCGGTTTCAGAATGGTCGGGGCATTTACGCATCGATAGGAATATGTTGATCCCTGTTCTTGCATCGGTATATTTATTAGGGCTTATCATTTGGTCTCAATGAGTAGCACTGACCGTTTTGTATGAATCATGCATTTATTTAATGTGTCCTCCAAGCATGTACCCAAGAATGGCTTGTTCTCATTACTTTCATCAGTTTTCTTATCTGTTTGTTTAAAGGAATGAACTGACTCATTTTTATTAATGCATTGGCACTGTCAGTTGGGCTGTGAGATAAGATTGTTTGGTCGATATATCTTGTTTATTGTACATGTTAGTTTATTTTTTTCTTGTGTGTGCACACATGGACTGTAGACTAAAGTTATACAGTTGTGTAGCAGATGCCTGTAAGTATACCCTTTGGCTGATTAGAGACTTAAATCTTAGATTTGTTAACATTTCTGCATTTCTTACTACCACTCAACTGTATACAGTACACCTAAGATTGTTAACCGGTAAGCATCCCCATGATTTTGTTGTTATTCCTGATTTCGTAGAGGCATGGATACCGATGAATTTGTTTTGGAGGACTCTTTAAATGGTGATAGTGATGATGACTTCTCGATCATATGACCTCTCGAAGATGAGGACAACAATGAACCTATCAATGATAGCCAGGTGCTAATATTACTATTTGTTTTTCATTTCTGTGTGTGCCCTAGTCTATTTATACTTATCTGGTATATTTTGTTTCTTTTTGTTAGATTCCAGATCCTGCTCAGTTAAGTGATATGGTCAATACTTTCAAGCATGTGCAGGAAGCCATCTCAGGAGTATGTTGTAGAACCTTTTTTTGCCTCAGCCAACTTTCTATATGTAATTTGTGCATCTCAACTGTACCTGACATTTTTTATTTGTCCACGGTGACATTCTTTGTTTCAGTTCTCTAAGCTTGTTCAAAACATGGGTAACTCAAGGCGTTCTGGTGCCCGGACGCGTTCTGAAACGGTATATCTACTACCTAGCTATTCATTTTTGTTGATTTGTGATCATGTTGTAGTGAATGTAGTATCCTAACACTCTTGTATCCATTGTTTTGTCCATTGTATTGCGAGTAGCCGGCGGTTAGAGGTAGAGGTAATGGCAAATCAAGTCTTTCTTCCGGGTACTTCGAGTTGGACGGACTTCAAAGAGACCGGGGAGTAGGTTCAATAGTCGATTCTTTGGAGAGAAGATCATTGCCAAGTTGGATGACCGCAAGAGGAAGATTATCTCTGATCGTGGCTTTGGAATCCTGCTGGAGTATGATGGTTGTTCTGCTCCGAAAGGATTTGTGCAGTTCATAGCAGATGGAGTTGATGTAAACTGTGGAGACATTGTTGTTGGAGGGAAGGTGATCCCATTCGACCCGGTGTCTGTGCATCTATTCTTGGGGATTCCCATTGAAGGTCAGGACATCAAGGAGAATCACAGTGATTCCACGAAGAAAGACTTCCTTGAAAAAGTCAAACTTCCCTCTCTCTGTTCGATCAAGTACTTTGGGGAGAAGTTGTTAGGAGACACACTAGATGATGATGATATCTTTAGATACTTTATGGTGGTTGCCTTGTCGACTTTCCTGTGTTCTAACTCAAGTACTTACCCTAGCCCACAATATCTTGGACCACTGATTGATTTGAGTAAGGTGAAAGAGTGGGATTGGGCCAAATTTGTGTACGACTGGATGTTTGCTTCCATAAGAAACTATAAGAATAAAGGTCGTGGTGTGATTGGTGGCTGCAGACACTTTCTAGCTGTAAGTGCTCTTCTGTCTTTGCTTTGTTCCCTGGATCCAGTGCCTCCTATTCTTTCATGCTACGTGTCTTAGTGATCCCATTTCTTTCTATATATTTAGGGTTACTATCTTGACTTCTTACACTATGGACTGCGTAATCAGCTTCCGAAAGACATGCCCAGGATCTACTGCTGGAAGGGCTCAATGATTAAGAGGTATTCTTCGTATGATTTGTGTCCGGCAACACTTATGGAAAGAGACCGGTGAGTTCAGTTTTTATTATTGCTCTCTTTATGAATTATGCGTGCTTTGTGTATGGTGATGTTAAAAGTTAAAGGGCTATATATATGTCTGACAAGAAACATACCTGTTTTTGTGTAGGTCAAATCTTTCGAAGAGACATTGTATGCAGCAAAATATGAAGTCGAAGAGGCTTGTGAGGACTTTAAGTGTACTATGGACAAACATTGTTACTTCATCAGGCCAAAGGTATGTGTCTTGTCTTGTGTGTTTGTGAGCATGTTTGTATATTGATTTATATTTTATTCTTATTTTTTATATTCTACTACATTACAGGACAGAGAGTATATGAATCAATTTTCAGAGAGCACCAGACTAGACTCGAATATACATGTCCTGATACACTTGTTGCCAAGATGTTTACCTATATGAATGCGGTTTATGTAGGACAAGGTGGTTCTGATGCAAATGTTCACTCTGAGATACGTGCTGGCTTAGCAACTTCTACAAGCCATGGTAATGGTGATGATGAAGATGTTAATGTGCTTCCTGATGAATCGGAAGGCCCTTTGCCTAGTCCTGGACTTGTTGATGTTCCAAAATCTGTTTGTGATCTGCCAACTATTGCTGCTGCTAGTACTACTCCCCGTGGAAGAGGTCAATAATGCTAGTCTTTTAGCTGGCGCCGCCTTTGTTGTTCCTAGTAGTAGTACTTCTTTGCTATCAAAGAGGTCAATAATGCTAGTCCGCTGCTTCTTTGTTGGTGTCGCTAGTACTAGTCCTACTCTGTGAAAGATGCTAATATTGCTAGTGCTGCTGCTGTTGGTGTTGGTGTTGCTGCTGCTCCCACTACAACAAACGAAGATGTTCATATTCCTGTTGGTGTTCTTTGTTAATCGTGAAGAAGTAGAATCGTCTTGCTCGAGTTATATGATTGATTATTTTTTTGGTGGTCTTTGGTAAAGAGAAATCTATTGGTTCGACCGCATCGAGATCTTATCTGATACTAACTCTAGTCGAATGGTAAATGACTTTTCCTTATTTATTTTGGTTTTGCATTTTCTTTGCTTGTTAGCTCGTGGTTAGCTATGTACTAGTTACGTTGAATCATAGTTGAATTTTGCAATATATCGCACCATCCCAATTGTAGTAGCTTACTACACTACAAGCTTCTCAAAATTATTCCTTGTCATGGCACGCTAAGTAAAGAGCTAGCCATCTTGCCTATTAGTTGCCATCTTGTAGTTATCTCGTGTTCCCGATTACTTACTCTTGTGTGGATTGCATCCTTTAAGTTGCCTATTAGTTAGCTTTAAAGTAATGTTATGTGGTATAGGCGCATCGGCCCGACTTATTTATGTTTTGTTCCTTGTAGGAGAAGGTGGCAACATAAGAAATGCAGGTGTGTCTTTGAATCAGGGTGATGGTATTGTTTCTGGTGGTGGTGATCAAAGACATGAACAATTGGGTGTACTTGCTTTTTCTGCTGCCGTGGCTCAAAAAGGTCGGTATTTAATTTTTTTCATTCAGTTTACCAGTAAATTGCACTTTTGAGTTACTGCAATTATGGTGTTTCGGTTTTGCAATATGTTGTTGCTATCTCTGTGTTCCTGGTTACTTCCTCTTGTGTGGATTGCATGCTGTAACTTGTTTTTCACATTGGTCCTGTAGTGTATGTTGCCAATCAGTCATGGTGTCTGTTGCCATCTATTAATGCGATTTTTTTTCATTTCCTGCAGTCCTATTTATTGGTCTTGTAGTAATGTTTTGGCATATTTTTGGTTCTGCAGACTCTGTTCAAGTGGATGGGAAGAGGAAAAGAACTGTATCATCGCAGACAAGCTCAGATTCTGGTCCTGTGAAAAAGACGAGGAGAAGCAAAGGTTCACAAGGTTTGGGCCCGCACATTGCAGTGTCAATGAGTCCGCGTAAGTTGAGCTTAAGGTTGAGTACATGGCTTAGTGGTTTCAAACCCATTTCTGGAGTTGGTGCTTCGGAGGAGAACCCTGTAGATGTTGATGAAGCTCCTATTGAAACTTCTAACAGTGCAAGAAAAGGCAATCTTAAAGACAATGCATCTAGCCCTTGCCCGTCAATTGAATTACTTTCTTCTGATGTGTCACCAGGTCTATTCAACTTGTTTCTTTGTGAATCCCATTGTTCTTGTCTGTATTGTTGTTATCTCTATGGTCTTTGTTTTGTGACGCTTTCTGTTGTTGCTATATGCTTATTCAGATGCAAGTGCTACCACAAGGAAGGGTAAGAGGAAAATGAACGCACCTCAATCTCGACATGGAACCTATAAAGGACCTGGTAAATCTCCCGTGTCTGTTGGAAATGCTAATGCTGGAATGAAGACCGGTCGATTGGTTCTATCCACGATCTTTGTGCACCCGAGAACCGCAACTAGACGCTCTTTGGATGAACATGCAAGTCCTTCTGATCCTCGCATTGGTCAGTATTTATAATTTATTTTGCACTCTGCTAATCAGAAAATTTTGCTTTTGGGTAACTGCAATTATGGTGTTTGAATTGTGCAATATGCCTTTATTTTTGACATCTTGGTTGTTACACTTGTAAACCATTTATGATATTATCTTTAAACAGGGAAGCACCTCAAGTTCAGAATCCTTGTATGAAGCAGCCTTCTGTACAGTTTAATAGTCCAAGTATGCCTTCGATGAGATTGCTTGAGGATGAGGATGATTATGGAAATTTTGTTGAAGATCCTAAACTGAGGCGCCCTTTTGCTACAACTCCATCTATGTCTTGTCCTGTTGAGAGAGCTAAATTATTTCCTCTTGGTGGAGTGAGATCTGCTAAGGCAAATGTTGTTGCTACTGATGTCCATGAAGAAGTGAATTCTGTGGTACTCTTCTTTTTCATTTGATCCAAGTCTTGCTATGCGAATTGTCCTATTGTTGCACCTAACTTAGTATCATTTTGTAACAGGAACCTTCATTTCTTTGTTGCATTTCTTTGCCCCGTCGATGAACCTGTCCCTATAGCCATGTCGGTCCGACAGAGCTCCACGCCCATTGTATAATGGATTTTTGAGTCTTAGATGCATTTATACTTTTGAATGCATTGTAACGCCTATTTGGATGTTTGCTGTCATTGGAACACCTTTTCAGTTATTGTATTAGCTTTTCAAATTTTTATGAAACACCTTTTCAGTAATTGTAACAGCTTTTGTGGAAATTTGCTGTCCTTGGAACATCTGTTTGTAGGAACTAATAAGTGGTGTAGTCCGAGCGTATTAGGAAACACGTCTATGAGTAACCTATTGATATGAAGTCATTGTTTTTTCTGTTTGGTGTATATTTTTGATTTGGGTTCTTGTTTACTTGTTTGCAGAGAGCTACTGGGTTTTCTACTCCCTTGAGAGATGGTTCATCTGCAAGGTCTGGCGGCAGCAACTCATTGAGCAGTGAAGCTGCGTTTGAGCCTTCAGGTTATAAACTTGTTGTTAATCGCCCAAAGCGGTTTGCACATCCTAGCCATTACAAGATGAGTCCTTTTTGTCCAACACTGCAGAAGATTAGAGTATCTAAGGAGGAGTGTGAGTTGTATGAAATTGCTTTGGAGATGGGTGAAGATAGAGCAAATTACAAGTGAGTATGAAGTTTTTGTATGGTTTTATTTGTCGTACTCTTTTCTGTTGCTACTGTTTTGTGATGCAGTCTTCATGTTTTGATTCATGTTGCAGTCTTGAGGTTGTCAACTTTAGTGGTGTAATTTTGAAGTTGGGTGCTCTTGTCTCTTTGAAGCCTCAAGGAGATGTTAGCTATTTCGTTATCAATTCTCGTGTAGACTTATGTTTATGAGGAAGCACCCTCGGATATCAAGGAAGCACTACTTCTTCTCAAAAGTTGGGGTTAGTTTACATAAAGCATTACTTGTTCAATGAATCACCTTGTAAATCATTACTTATGTCAATTTTGTCATTTAGGATTTTCTGATTGGAAACCATGGTGTGAATGGTGAAAATGAGGATCGACTTTGTGCAAATGCTTTGAAATGTTTTAAAGGTGCTAATAAAGCCGGGGCTGGTTGGGTAGTACTAATTCTAATGGTATCAATGTAAGTATGCTAGTTGCATTTTAGTAGGCGTTGTTTGTTTCTTTTTTGTTTTTTATGGAGAATTGTCTTTGATTTTCTCGGATGTATTTCCCTATTTTATTTAAAAACCGGTGGTATGTTGTGGTTGTTGTTGTTAACCGGAGATGGTTAGTTGTTTTGGATCCCCGCTCCATGTGCTTGGGAGTGGACTTAACTTTTAAAAAGGCTCTCCAAGATGAATTTGTGAGTATGTTTTTGATGGCGAGTTTGGAGTGCATTTATCTTGTAACAAGTTAACATGATATTGGTGTTGTCTTGCTTGTATGATATTTAGCTAGACAACATTGAGGAAATCTGGAAAAAAGTGGTCCAAATCGACTATGGATGGCATGGTTACGAAGTGGTGTATGAAAAACATGTTGTGCGGTTGCTTGCGTAAGCACGTGCAATTCAGTTTATTGTTTGATTGATTTACTTTGATGATGTGTTTTCCATCATAGTTTGTAACTATCTTGGTATGCTTTCGGAGATGTCACTGAGACTGGAATCTGTGCAATGATGAATTTGGAACACTATGATGTTGGAGTCGGGATGCAAGAGAAGTACACCGACAATGATGTTGGTAGTCTTCACGTCAAGTACCTAAATCACCCATTTGTTTTGCTCGAGAATATTGCAAGTAATGGTGCATCCCAAATTAAGCGAGGTAGTATTAGCTGCATTGTTATCTGTTTACAATTGGTTCCCTTCAATGCGAGATGGTTTTGGATCGGATTACATTTTTCTTTTTAGGTCTATGCGAGAAAAGTTTGGACAATGCCCTCGATTATTGGTCTATGCGTAAGAGTACATGATCTATGTGTTGAGTTAGATCTGGTTGCTTAGGTTGTTAACATGTCATGGGTCCATGTTAATGCTGAGATCATAGTTTTGTAAAGAAGCTGCTACATTTCAAGACAATGTTTGTTGCTAATGTGGTTTCGAACTGCATGATAATACTAAATTTGGATTGTTTGTTAACTATTTCTTAGCTATATATCCATCATTCGAATTTAATGTTAGTCTATATTAGTCATTTTTTTGTTTGATACTTGTGAGCCTATTAGACTTTTTTCTCGTATGATTCGATGAGCCCTACACTAAGGATGTTGGTGTGCTATGCCTCAATCTCCATGGTGGAGGGACTTTTCAAATTGGTGACTAAGAGGTTAGCATTGTAAGCTTGAAAAATGATAATGTGTTGTGATGTTATTCGTAATAATATTTGAACTCTCAACTCCTGTAGTGGTTATCTTTTGTTGACAGGAGCAGCTAAATCGGTTGGAACATTTGGAATGTATCTTTGAGAGATAAGTCACTTGATTCTTTTCAGTCACTTTATTCCTAGTCCCTTATTTATGTGCGCTTGCTTACTAGCTGTGATTGTCATTTTTCTCGTTGACTTCAGGTTGAAGGTGCATTTTTTTTCTTTCCGCAAAATTTGCCAAATAAACCAGGTAAACTGAACTTTGTAAGTCTTCCTAAACCGAGAAAATTGCAGAGGTTAGCATTTTCCTTTGCTCCATAGTAAATTGCAAAATGAGTTAATGAAAATTACTATGTCTTGGTACTGCAATAGTAGTAAACCCGATTTGCAATATTACATGTATCATAATTTAAGGTGAACTTGGCAATCATTACAATAGGAAATAGTAATATGTATATGTATCTTTAACAAATTTTTTTGTAAGTCAACGAGCACAATGTACTTTCTTGTTCTATACTCATGGTGCCCTTGTAATAAAAAAAAAACAAATTGTTTAAAAACAAGCGAGGGACCATGCGATACAAGATAACAAAGTACAAAATGACATTGTTAACTCAGTAGCCTTGTTTATGTCGATTTTTCTCCCTGTATTGTCCCTTGTATTAAAAAGAAATTGTTTAAAAACAAGCGAGGGACCTGCGATACAAGACAACAAAGTACAAAATGATATCGCTTGATTCCCTATATAAACCTTCTTATTTGAAGGCGCCTTTTGAAAAGTAACACTTTAGGCCAAGTGGGCCGAGGCCCCTCGAGGCCGAGAGTCATCACAAGGACCTCGCGAATTGTGTTTGGATTGTCCCTTGTCTTGTACTTTATATTGTATTTTTTGTTGATTGTCTTTGTATAGTCCCTTGCCATGCCTCTTGTATTGTGCCTTCTATTTTGCCTTGTATTGTATTGTATTGTATTGCTTATCTTTGTTCCCTACCCACGGTTTTTATCTTGTATTTTGTTCTTTGTGCTAGGTCATGACTCTCTTATTTGTTCTAGGACATGTTAGACATGGATGGCTTTTAGCTTGTGGATCTTGTTTGTCTTGAAATGGACCTCCCCGACATTAGTAAGTACAAAATGCTGAATTTACTTACTTGTGTGTCGAATAAGCGTTGTTGATTGTAAAATGATCTATCTTCCCTTTCAAGGTTCTACCATTGCCTTGATCAAATACTTTGAAGAGTAGCAAGTGTAGAGACATTGGTTTGTTATCCTAGATGTTTGCTCTTTGCTCATAGGTAATTCATTCATTACCATTGCCTTCATTCATTACCCTTGTTCTTGGCCGTAATGCATGATCGATGAGACTGAATGGCTATGTTTTATTTTTTTTGTCCTTTGTCTTTGAAGCTTTGTGCATGAGGTTGCCTGGGCTGGTGGTGGGAGACTTGGATGGCTTTAATCTTGTGGAGCTTGTGGGCATTTGAAATGGACCTCCAAGCATATTCAAGTGAAGCATCTGAATTGAAGCATCTAAATTGAAGCATCTGCCTGTTCAACCTTAAGCTACAGGTAGAAATTCTATGTCTCAATTACCTGACCGCTTATCTTTTGACCCTTATTTTCTTTGTAAAAATTGTTAAAAACTGTATGTTGTCCTTTATGCTGTTCTTGGCCTATTGCCACTTGCCCACTGCCACCTGCAAAAATTGTTAGGACATTCTTTAAAAAGTAGGCCTATGATGCAAAGTAAAACTATGTGAGTAGGTCTGTGTTATGTTTGTCATCAAACCAGAGCTAACATCCACTCCAAATCATTTTAGTTATGGCTGCCTACTTGATGTCTGGATTGGTTGTTTGCTTTGCTTCCATGGCTATCATAAATTTTGAGTGGAGTTAGCTGAGGCCTATTTTTCCCCATTTTTTGATCTTTTTTATGTGACCTTGCTTATTGGATGCATGAATGCAAATATAACCATTTCCAAAGTGATCATGATTAATATAGGACCCATTTGGACACTTTGCATGTCATCCAATTTCAATACACCATTTGCATTGTTGATCACAATTTCAACTCACATATAATAGGAGTATCATCTACATTGTTTAATAAATTGCAAAATGGGATAATGAAAATTACTATGTCTTGGTACTTTGCAATAGTAGTAAACCTGATTTGCAATATTACATGTATCATAATTTAAGGTGAACTTGGCAATTATTACAATAGAAAATAGTAATATGTATATGTATGTTTAACAGCTGTCTGCTTCCTTCTGTCTTCTTAGTTGCCTCCTTTCTTCTTCTTGTTTTGATTTGTTGTGGTTGCACTGCCATTGGTCTTGTCAACATCTCCTACATTTAAAATATGAGCAATGTCATTAACTGGTTTTCACTAATGATTGTATAAGTCATATGTGTCTAGTTGCTTACCATTTTGTGTGTTTTTCCTTTTCTTTTTCTGTGCAGGCACAGCTGGTAGGTGCTTCTTCTTGCATGTCTTGATGTTATGGCCTCCTTCAAGGTAGGGCGTGCATACATAATTATTCTTAGGTTTGCTTCTCTTCTCCTCAGTTGTTCCTATTAGCCTGCCGAAAGTACCCTTGGCCTTTCTTTTGTATTTACATTATCGGGATCTTCCAAAATAACTGTATCATTTTCTGTTTTTAGGCCGTGCTTCTCCATTTGGATTATCTTCACCGGCTATGCAGCAAAAAGTTGTTGGACGCGAAGGATGGCGCGGATCGGGTTCGAGGCGGGTAATCCGCGGGTTTCGGGTCCCGCGGGTTCGGGTTTGGGTACAATTTTTCACCCAAACTTTTTGGGTTCGGGGGTTCGGGTTCGGGTTCGGTTTTAGTATTCCACCCGTGGATATCCAATGGATACCCAAAATAAATCATTTGGAATTAAAAATCATGTTTGTAATATGTGAATAATAATTTGTTTACTTAAATTATTAAGTTTATTCAAAGTTGACTCATGAAAATATTTATTATTTGTTGTCTCTTGTTTATACAAGTGAATATATATATATATATCCACGGGTAATCCGCGGGTAATCCGCAGGTTTTAGGTATCCATTAGGGTTTGGGTATCCGTTTGGGTTTCGGATACCCGCGGGTTTGGGTTTGGTTTTGGATTTCCACCCGAATCGGTTTTGGGTTCGGGTTTGGGTTTCAAATTCGGGTTTCGGGTTTGGGTGCACGGAGACTCCACCCTATCCGAACCCGACCCGTTGCCATCCTTATTGGATGTGTACTGACCTCTGCCCGACTTATCTTTCTCTTGTTTCAGGGTTTTCTCCATTTTGTTTGCTTCAACAAACACATAGTTATACATATCCACTGTCATTGATCCATCTGAAGCAATGTTGCTCAGTTTGTTTGATAATATGTTATGCCTGAGTTGTCTGCTCTTCTCTAAGTCAATTTGTGGTACCATGCTCTGCATTGTGACCTGTGTTGTGTCCTTAGCTCTTCATCTTTCAATTAAGTACTTCTCATCTAGTTTACTTACATTCAGGGATGTTAGGACCTTGATGATGTGGCAGCATAGTATACCATCTTTTTCAAATTTGCAACAAATGCATGAATAAATTTTTTTTGGTAAGTCAACGAGCACAATGTACTTTCTTGTTACGTACTCATGGTACCTATGATACTTAGATTTGTAGACCTGCATAGGCATGGTTTCTCTCGAATTTCTTTAGTTAGAAATTATGTAGACTTTGTGAGCTCATCTTTGAAACTTGAAGAAGATCTTTTCATTTGTATAGCTTTCGCTTGCCTTTCAAATTCATAACTTTGAGTTGTACCAGGGCTTTGATCTTGTTTCAAAGTCTTGTACCTGCTGCTTTCTTTCTGTGTCATCTGATATTCTTTGGAACTCATTCATAAACCTCATGACACTATACCTAGGCTTCACATCCATTTTGAACAGTGAATTAGTTCCTTCACTTCTAGTTGTTGTATTGATGAATGGGAAAAAGTTGTTCTTGAAGTAACATGGAACAAAATTATGCCTGAACTCCCACATGTCATATATGTATCTGAACCCAGCAATGTCATACTTTTGTGGCAGCTGTTGGTACATTGTTTCAAACTCTTGTATAGTAAATGTAATTTCTAAGGATGTCAAATAGGTCGGGATGTAGGTCCTTATTCCTCTCGTGTTAAATACCCTTCCCCCTTTTTCTGCGCTTTTTTCGGCAATGTGGAAGTAGCGGTTCCTATGGACCGTGTGTGGGGTAGGATGTTTTTGATAGCTGCCTTCATGGCTAGATCCTGATCTATGATTATTGTTCTGGGGTGTTTTCCTCCCAAGCATTCCAGCAATGTTGTAAATAGCCACTCAAAACTCTCAGTTGTCTCATCCCTGATGAATGCACAACCAAATAGGCAGTTCTCTCCATGCCCAGTGATGCCAACAATTGGTGCAAATTTCACGTTGTATTTGTTTGTATTGTATGTTGTGTCAAAGCTGACGCAGTCTCCGAATTCTTCGTAGTACCTTACGCTATTCCCATTAGCCCGGAAGATGTTCTTCACCTTGTTGTTCTCATCTCCGAGAACTTGTAGCAAAACCTTGGATCTTCATTCTGCTTCTTTATGAACCGGTCCATATACTTCTTTGCATGTCGTTGTCTACGGTTTCCTTGTTTATCCTTGTCTTCTCATTGCTTATATGCTTCTTGTTGAATGGTGTGACATTGTTTCTTAAGTAAGATAGTCTTGCCATTATTTTTACGTCTTCTAAGTTCACTTTGTTGAATGTTGCTATAAGCTCCTTCTCCATTTTAGTCATCCTATTACGTGATTGGAGCTTGCTCTTCGATTTTCATTTGCAAATGGATGATTATGCTCTAGATTGAGCCTAGTGACTCTCCATAAACCATCCACTTTTGTGATCACACATTCATTTAGGGCGATGTGGCAATCGGTGTCTTTTTTTTTTCCGCAGTTTTGCCACCGGGTTTGGTGTTGGAGGTGTGCCGAGAGATCCTCTTCTTGTTCTTCCTTTTACTTTGCACTCCTGTAACAGTTGGGATCGACTTTTGCAGTCCATGAACACTGGGATCCGGCTTTGCACTCCTTCAACATTTTTGGGATGTCTTGTTGATTTGTCTTACCCCCTGTTACACTTTAGTGTCGGTCACCGTAACCTTCTCATAGTCCTCGCTTTTCTTATTTTTGCATATGTATGAGTGAACTCTTGTGATTGAGAATCCTACTATGAAGGCATAGTCATTGTAGAATTGATATGCTTCCTCTTCGTTTTCAAATGTCATGTTTAAGTGAGGAACATGTTTGCTTGCATGTTCTGAGACAAACTTTGTCTTTGCCCTTATGCTTTCATCCTCAATCGAATTTTGTTGAGCTCTTCGATTCTGCTATAGTATTTGAGCCCATCTCTTCACCGCCATTTATTTTGCTCTTGTACATCTGTGCTCATCCCTTGTTGTGGTGCTTGATTGCCTTGCTCATCTTCCACTTGTTGATGATTCATGGTTCCTTGAAAGGCAAACTCGAGAATTGATCCGAACCATCATTGTGCGGGATGTCCGATTTGTTCTTGTGGTGCCTCTTGGATTTCTGGCGGTGGTTATGAACATCCGGTTCTGTTTTGAAAAAGGTATGCACAAAATGTCCTTCGTTACAATCATTTCTATAATGTAATAGTAAGTGTCGTGTGTTTGCATCCAAAATGATTGACTTGTTGATCTAGTATGTATATAGAGAGAGTAACAATTAAATACCTCGCCTCCAACTATTTCAACTCCCTGACATCTCTTCGGACATTATATGATTGTAATTCTGATTTGTTGAAAAATTTGCATTAGATATGACTTGGTTCATTAGGCTTGTGTAACTTGTTCCACCCCCGTGATAGAACATAGTCTGTTCCTCCCCGAGATGTTACAACCCGCAAATAATTGGATTCACTTTGTTAGAATTGAGTTGTACATATTTATCTCCCTATTTATCTCTAAAAACTCTATTTGCTTGAAGTGATCGCACATTTTGTGTTTGCATTTGAAGCCCTTGTCCCTTGTTCTTTGTAGTTCATTGTCGTTGTCGATATATTCTATTTTTTTGCAGTCAAATATGAGTTAGTATCCTTTGTAAGTTTGGTAGTCATATTTTGCTATAGGCTGTTTTTGTATTTTACCTCATGAGTAGAACTTGCATTGCCAATGCCTTGGTTTGTGCCCATCACATTTTGAACTGTGGAATCAAACTGTAGTAGCCTTACGGATTCATTTCCAAATCTTGATTCATTTCTCGCATATGAAGTATAATTATGGAGGGTTTGATTCCCAAATATGTTTGTCAAATTGACTATTATAAGAAAGACTTGTATACTTACATTCATCGTATTTCAGGTTGGTCTTGTGCAATCGAGGTGCCTTCTCCAATTGTTACATCTTCCCGTGCATTTATAGTAAGTCATGTCAAGTACCAATAATTGCAAGTATCAATAGTTGAAATTGCAACTATATTAGTCTCGCAATTGTCTAATTGTCATTATGCAATAATTTACCTCATGATGGTAGTTTGGGTTTACAATGCTTTTGGAAGTTGTAATAACTCTCAATTGTGGCACCACCGCAAATAAAAATGTTTCAAGAATTAGCATACAATTCCAAGGGCATTTACTAAAGGGAAATGTTAATGCACTAGTTTCGTCGTTTTTCCGTTTGGCACCATACACGTGTCCAATTTGTTGTTGATGTCATCTCGATAATTGTGTCGGTTACCTTTGCATTATCTTCTCCGGATCCGGAAAAGCCATCTCACTTGAATAACCTTGACCTTCCATCTTTGAAAACCTTTTTCTTTGAAAACCTGCATATTCAAATGAAATTGTGAGTTGGGTTTTTCCGTGATTGAGCATACATTTGAACCTATGTGTCTAATTGTGCTTAATCTGTGATTATGTCTGCTAGGTGTTATATGGATCTGGATGGAACTGGCTGCAATAGTCATCACATTGCTAGTTGTTGTTCTGGTTAAGCTGGAGGTTGTTGAGGGATGCATTATTTCCGCTAGGTTACGTGGTGTTATAGTCATCCGGGTGGTGTTGGTCTATTTCTTGGCAAGGCATTTTTCTATATACTAGGTGTTGTGTGCATTTGCATCTAGTGCGCTTTTGTCATGTGTTAGAGCAGAAGTTAGATTGATTGAACATTATTCGGTTTGTACGGGGAGGTTTAATTGGGATCTAAACGGGGTGTAGAGCGGTAGATCTAATTTTGGAGTGACTGGTGCCATGGAGAGTGATGCTGTTAGACTTGGTGTTCTTCTCGGTTTTTCTACTGTTAGATCTAGATTTTGGAGTGACCGATGTCATTCATGTTTTGATTTCGACTAGTATGTCTTTGGTTGGGTTATATCGATTGCTCGTTTTTCTAGAGTAAATCTATGGAACTTATAGTTTTGTGCCTTTTGTTAGGGTTTGAGAAGAGAGAAGGAAATGGTGGAAGAGAGGAGGATCTGTTACGGTGAAGAGTGGTGAAGAGAAACGAGGTCGGTGCTCCATCTTTTCTTGCATCTGGTTCTTCTCGTTGTTCTTGTTCGATCTTTCCTCTGCGTGGTGTAGAGGAGAGGAGGGGGAGGGCTTCACGAACAGATCGATGGCGATCTGTTCGGTTTCTTCTTCTTGGGGAAGAAAAAGGGGTATTTATGTTGTTGTATGTGGGCTTATGGGCTCTGTGCCCTGATAGTTAAAAAGTGCCCTAATTTTGAATTTTTTGCCTTAGGATCGGAGTGTGCTAATTGGGCTCTTTGGAGGAGGCGTGCAGAGAAGAGATCAGTTGTTTTATTTTCAAAAATTATTGGGCCTGCTTGTAAATATAAAGTGGCCTTATTGTAAATATTTGAAACCGAGCTGTATATAAGTGTTGGCGCCAAAGCGGCCTTTTGAATTTTGAAAATTTCGGGCGGCGCCAAAGTCCTGGCGTAGTCATCCAAACAGTTGGCGCGAAAGTGGACAGAGACGTAAACTAGCGCGCTCTTCTTTTTCGGATGCGGGCGAAGAACCGTCGAACCCGTTATACTTTTGCGGGCCCGTTAGCTTGTCAACGTCGGACCCCAACAGAGCGGACAGAGACAGATACCTACCAAATCGGGTCTGTCGTTGGATCTGGATCGGACGGTGGTCCTCGTCGCTGAAGTCCCACCTTTTGTTCAAAGCGGCGAAATATAGCAAACCCCTAAAATTTATATTACATAAATTTAGTATATATATAAGTAATTAATCTAAATTGATTACTTTTCTCTGTATTCATTTCCCAAGCAACATCTAAATTTTTTTTTACGTCAAAACTTTATAATCTATATTACCAATTACTCTATATATATTTTCATCTTTGCGTTGCACCTCGATAAGTTTCTAATATGTATATACTAGATTGAAATCTTATCTTTTTTTAATGAAACAGCCCCTCTGGAAAATTATATTAAAAAGAATGCAATGTTTACATACATGAATCGAGAAACGTAAAAGATTTTTTTTTTTCATGAAGAGCCCCAAACATAAGACCAAATATCGTTTTGATTATTGTGATTTACTCGTACTCTATGTCTCTACCAAACGGAGCTTGTTTAGCTTTCTGGATAAAGCGATGCATTTTGTTGTATATTAGTACTTACAAATTTTCATGAACCGTGCTATAAAACAAAGACTTTTCTCCAAAAATCATCTGTATAATAACAAAATAAGGATCGAAGGAATAGTAGTTATAAAAGTTGGGACAGCTTAGCGAGCAGATCGCCCAGAGAAAAATAGCAACGATTGGTTAGACGGTCCAAGCGCTGGGCTGCAAGCAGATCTCCGGGAGATGCCATATCTGTCTCCTGCCGGCACCTTATCAACATAGACTCTCACCAGTCTCTAAAGTGGTTTGGTGCTAATTAGACGCCTAGTGCTTGCTATTCAACTTTTAGATCGCTCTATTATCGAAGGACCTCATAGATATAACCGCTTTAATTTAAATTTGGTGGTTAGCGTGCTGCTAACGTATAAGAAAGGAAACCCGTAGTTTGTGTCCTCAACTAGTCCAAGAATTTGGTTGCCGCCTATGACCATTACTACATATTTACATCTATGTGTGTGCATGAACGAGAAGAACTCGAGTCAGAACCAAATACTACTTGCGGTTTTCCTCGTTGAACTGTCGTACGTGGAACTATGGAAGGAATTGTAGGGCCAGAGTTTGCCTCTTGCATTGGTCAAATAATTGAAAGACGTCATCTCCTCGTCAATTGACGGACGGCAAGTAGCCAGCCAGCCGGCCGAATGCAAGTTGTAGCAGACGACGACGGACGCTTGGTCGCTTGGCAAGTTCAGCTGCGAGTGAGAGGTGACAAAACGGGACCAACCAACCTCCCGGCTCGAGTCTCAGCCTCTGATGTCGCTCTAACAAAGCGCGACAAAGAATACAGAGAACCTTCCTGCTACCATCCGTCCGTCCCTTTTAATACCCGACAGGACAGCCCACAACACACAGCCTTGAACACCCGATTTGAAGAAAACAAAAGAATTGGCTCTAGAACAAAAGTTCGCGAACAAAATGTTCGAATCCACGGGGCTACACTGCATTTCCCGATGCCCCGATGTGAATTACGGTAGGGGAATGTAAAAACTTTGCCTATCGCTAGTAGCACCACAGTTAGTCAGTTACGGATGTGGATTAGGAGGCAGAATGACTCACGTAGCACGGCACGCCGAGGCGGGTGGGCGGGCCTACGAAAATTCCTCCGATACAGTGTGGGGTCGCCGAGGTCCAACGAACACGAGTCCGAGTCCACCAGACCACCGCTGGTCCAATCCAAGACCAAGAGAGAGGCCGCCGAGACCAAACGACGCGCCGGCACACGCAAACCAACAACTTGCCGCGGCCGTCGCCCGCCCGTCACCCATGGATGTTTCCGCGATACTCCGCGCACTCGGCACTCCTGTACTCCTGCTCCTGCTCCGCTCGCCGCTGCCTTTTATATGCGACCCCGCTCCCGGCTCAGTCGCTCAGTCCTCCTCCTGACCTCCTCCACGCACGCACGCACGAGCGCGCGCGGCACGGCAGACCACCACGCCCGCCCGCCACTGAGCTCCTCCGCTCGATCTGGTTACTGGTACCACCCCTGCGCAGCCCAGCGGCTCCAAGAGTGACGCCACGAACACGATGGGGTTCCCCGTGGGCTACTCGGAGATGCAGCTCCCGCGCGTGCTGCTGCAGGTGCTCCTCCTCCTCGGCCACCTCCACCGCTTCCTCCTCTGGGCGTTCCACGCCGTGGGGCTCGGCGACCTCATCGACCTCGGCTGCAACTACCCCTACCCGCCGCCGCCCACGTCCACGGCGGCGGCGGCGCACGAGCACCACCCGCACCAGCACCAGCACCAGGGCCACGACAACGCGGCCGCCGCGCCGCTGCTGCAGTACCGGCGGGCGGAGTTCAGGCCCGTCCCGGCGGTGCTCGTCGACGAGGCGCTCCCCGTGGTGCGGTTCGACGAGCTGGCGGGCACGGCGTGCGGGGACGGCGACTGCGCGGTGTGCCTCAGCGGCATCGGCGGCGGCGACGAGGTGCGGCGGCTCAGCAACTGCCGCCACGCCTTCCACCGCGCCTGCCTCGACCGCTGGATGGCGCACGACCAGCGCACCTGCCCGCTCTGCCGCGCGCCGCTCATCCCTGGGGCCGCCGCAGCGGATCCCTGGGCCGCCGTGGCGCCGTGGCACGACGCGGCCGACTACGACATGTTGTCCTACGCGTCTTCCCTGCCGTCCACGCCGCTGCTGACGACGTTGCCCACCCCGACGCTGCTGCGGCCACACGAGCTGCTGCTCACCGGCCTGGGCGGCTTCCAGTGAGCTGCCTGCGTGTGCGTGGCTGGCAGTTGGCAGGCGGCAGGCAAGGCCACGCGAATCCGATCCGTGGCAAGGCAAACCGCGTCCGTCCTCACTCATGTGCGGGCAACCTCGCCCGGTCGGTCAGACGGGTGACTGCCGCCAAACCTGCTTCGGTTGGTGAAAGGCGAATCCAACGGCAGAGGAGAGCGCTCTGGTTTTTACAGCGGCTCCCAAGTTTAAAAGAGAGAGAGAGAAACGAAACAGACAGGCACTAGGAAAGTAGCCAGTTTGGTTGATGTTGTGTAGGCCGATTCCTTCTTCCAAACGTGTGGAGTTGTGAATCCTTTTGTACATTACTTATATACTGTATAAACTAAAATCTGTTAACAAGAACTCTAGATCTCGTGCAGTTTGGCTCCATTTGTGCTGAGCCAAATCCTTATCCCATCCAGCTAAGTACTCCGGAGCACTGCCATGCTCAAGACAAATCTAACTCGATGACATCTATGATTTCCACCTGGTTTAACAATTGACAGTTTAAGTGAACCAGATTAGCAAGATGACAGGCGATCTACTCACATGAGCCCCACGCCCCCACTTGGCCAGTTGGCCTGGCGTAACCTGCCTGAGAGGAAAGGTGCACCCGTAAAATACGCGGAAAAATCGGGTCAATGCTTTTGCTGCTGGACAGCGAGTGACTATGGTGGGACAATAATCAGCCGCTAAATACAAACAAAAGTAGTAGTCCACATTAATCCCCGAATCCAAAATATTTCAACAACATTCGTTTGCCGTTTGGAGAAGAAAATACGCGGCCGAATCGGGTCAATGCGTAGCGCTGGACAGCGACTGACTATTAGCACATGGTAGGCGTCAGCCGCGGGCGGGCAGTATATTCTAGTAGTAGTCCATATTAATCCCCGTTCCCAAGTAGCTGCAGCGAACATTCGTTTGCCGTTTGGAGAAGATGATAGTACGATTCACTTGGCATGTTGCCATGCATGTAGTAAAGATAAACATGGAAGCTACCTCCATCCTTCCTGCTGCTCACTCGGCTCAGCTCGTGAACATAGAAACTTCCAATCCTTCGGTTTCTAGATCTCAGAGCAGGTTCCGAACACTGGCCGGTGGTGGTTCTGCTTTGGTAAGATGTTCAACTCTTTGGTGGGCAGTGAACAGATATAAAGAGTGAACTGATCATTGTTGGCATCCTGTGCAGCGAAGGGGACCAATGATAGACGAGTGACCTCTTTCGTCTGAACGAGAGAGAGAGAGAGAGAGAGACGAAACTGGACGGACTCACAACTCATCACAAGGCACAATTTGGTGATGTGCATAGGAGGAGGACGACGGTGAGCATAGATCCCACGGGGCTTTCAACATCGTGCATGGGACGATGAGGCTTTTGGGTGCCCCAGCAGGACACCACGCTTTCGACGTGCCGGAAAACGGGTGGCCTACCGAGTTTCTGAATTCCTCTCGTGGTGTGGCTCGCTCGGCATGGAAATGGACGAATATCCTTTCAGCTTTGTTTCGAGGACAAAGACTTCAATTCATACCATCATCACTCTAGTTTAGCACAGTACTAGTACGTCCACTGCACCTGCACTTATGATTGGTTTTGCTCCTTGGCTGGGTCGTACCAGTATTTTCTTCAGCTGCGAAAGAGAAAGATGTGTGTGATGATTGATGGCATGGTCTGATGATGATGAGTAGCATGGTAACATAACTTCACTCGGTCGACCAAACACTTGTCACTTCGAAGAGCTAATCTAAAAAGATGCAGAACAAAGACGCTCTCAGCAAAGAGTCCGAGCTAATTAATCTAAAAAGATGCAGAACAAAGACGCTCTCAGCAGAGTCCAGCGCCCTCACGGCAAGGAGAAGCGGAGATGATTTGCCTGGCTGAAAAGGCAACATACCCACCACTCTGCGTCAACATCGGTCTGTTTCACTGTTGGATTTCTCAGTTTGCAACCAGACAGACAACAGAATCTGAAGGGACGAACATGACCCCTCGTTTCTGGAAGGAACGAGGACGTTCCTAAACAAACTACCTTGAGTTATTTTTTCAAATTAAGATTTTGCGGTTCTACTCTCAAGTGACCGTGGAGTGTTGATCTAGATACCTTGCCTCCTACAAGGTAAACAATACTATTATTATTATTTTTTGGAAAGTAGTCAAATATCTCGCAATTAGATTTATCATCTCTAATGTCATGGATATAACGGTATGTTCCATACGTATAACTATTTTTATTGCCCGTTTGGATCTCTTCATTTTGAGGGTTCAAATGTACTTAGGAAATTAGTATTTGGTTTAGATTTAAGATTCTACATTTTCAAAGTTCACGTATAAGACTATTTCAAATTTATAGGGTAAGAGATGAAAAATAAATTCTATGGATTCTTCTTCCCAACTTAGGTAGTACTAAATCATCAAATTTGAGTTAGTTTGACTTTTTTAACTCTTGGAGTTTGATCAATGTATTATATAAAAAATTATTCTACAAAATATCATTTCTTTTTGTTGTGGCATGCTTTATTAACAAAAGGTCTTTAAGAATGACTTAAATTAGTATTTGGTTTGATTTACATAAATTTTTTTAAATAAGACTATCTCATCAAATTTAAAGGTTGACAGATGAAAAAGTCAAATTAACTATAAATTTTTTTTCCAACGTAGGTAGGAGTAGTATGTTTGGATAAAGCGTGTGAGTACGATTGTATTCATGATACTGCTGTTAATTAATCTGATTATTTTTTCCAAGTTGTTGGAGACCATGTCGGCCACTCGAATGACTCGAGTATGGCCGGTAGCATATCAAATGGACAAGACGACCATCTCTACCCCCTTGTACTCGCTGGATGAGCGATCAAAGCGAGATGATCCTAAAGAGGTATAGTGCTATGGACAAGCGAGACGACATAAATAACGAGCTTAATATATACTACAACTAAATAGCGTATTATTTTCTACTACCGCTTTAACTGTTTTATTCACAATTGTTTTTGATGGATGTGTACTTTCGGAATGGCGTTGAATCTTGAAAACCTATCGACCAGGGTTATATGCGTTAGTGGTCATTACAAGGTTTTCTTAAGCCATGTTGATTAAGAGCATCTCCAACACTACTATCTAAAACTGACTAGCTATTTTTTTCTATTTAGGTAGCCACTTATTCTTATACTACCTAAATTTTTACCTAAATTTTGCTCTCAACTCGACTACCTAAAATTAACTTGATAGACTGTCTTCAAGAGCATAGGTATAAGGCCAAAATGCCTATTACACGGTCGATGTGGGGCAAAAACAACCTCCAACAAGATAGGCATTGGCACCATGCAAAATGCCTACGAGGAGATGGGGACGGCAAATTCGCGTAGCTCTCGGTCGAATTTGGCTCTGCGCCGCTGGGGTCCACTTCCCTCTCCCTCATCTTCTCCCACCTCCCCTCCGGCCGCTGCTGGCCACCGTCCCAAGACTCCTATGAGCCGCGGCGCGACACGGCGCACACGTACACCTACACTCTACGGCTTGGCGAGCGCGAGGGTGAGATGAGCCCGGCACAGTATCGCCAAGAAGCGGCGTCGTTGCCGACGAGTTCATGCTCGGTGCGGCGGCCGTAGGGCGCCGTGGCGGTGGCGGTGGCGTTGACGGTGTCCGCGTCATCCTACTCCGCCACGCACACACGGAGTCGGCAGATCTTGAAGTTCACAAAGTCACCACACGCACGCCATTTGTCGACCGGGACATCGCCTACCACTTAATGTATACCGATGGAAAATCCTGAAATAAATTCGGGAAAATGCGAGCACCAATGCCAAGTCGAGGACTTAAACCCACGATGGGCGCGGGTTCCACCACAAGGAATCCATCCGGTGATCTATAATCAGTTCTTGGAAATTAAATATATGTGGTATGATCAGTTCTTGGAAATTAAATATATGTGGTAGTGTATTGTCTAAGTTGATAGCTTGTATGTTGAGAGAAATAACTAAATGGATATTGTTTTGTTTTTTTATCGGTTAAGTGGATATTGTTTATTTAGTGCATTGCCTAAATGGATAGCTTGGAGATAAATAGATTAGTGTTTGTTCGTACAGAGTAGTAGATGTCAAACCCGGCTAGCGGTACGTTTAGTTTTGCAATTTCTGCTCTGCCAGAATTTTCCATTTGCAAAAACGAAAATTAATAAAATAAAATGTTTAGTGATTCGGGATTGGGCAATTGGGCTCCATGATTCGGACCCATGATTCGGGCTTCAGGCCCGCAAACACTCAACGTGGACCGGAAGTTTTGGAGCATTCATTCAGGGATACGATTATGCGAGCGCCATTCGTGCTCCGAGATGCATTGCGTAACGCGCGCCGAAGTAACACTTCCCACACGCGACAACAAGACGAAGAACTGAAACCGAAACCGAAACCGCCGGAAACAAACGGAGACGAGACGAGAAGCTGAACCTGAACTAAAATGAACCGCTCCCACCAATGCGCGAGGAGAAGAATGCGCAACCTGCCGATCTCTCGCATCTCAGACCCCTCCGTCGAAATCTCACTCTTTTCTCTCTCTTCCCGCACGAATCTGCTCGCTGCCACCGGCAACTTTTAACCGCCGTCCACGAAGAAACCGACGAACGAGGAGGAGGTGCCAATACCGCGGGAACATAACGACGGCCGGAAACGGCGCGGGCAATGAAGGCGGCCGCCGGAGGCGGCGGCAAGGAGAGCCCGGCGGCCTCCCTCCTCCGCTTCGTCCTCCTGCTCCTTCTCCCTCTCACCGTCCTCTACATCTTCTACACCCTCCACGTCATTCTCTCCTCAAGCCCCTCTTGCCCGCCGGCGGACCCCGTAAAAGCAGCCAAGGGCACGTCAAACGCCTTGGCCGTCTCTCATCTTAACAACAATTATTATAACCTTACGTCGTCAACGCCATCGCCGCCGCCGCCGCTACCTCCTCGTCCCCCTCCTCCCGCCGTGCTCACGGCGACGACGCTGCAGCACGTAGTGTTCGGCATCGCGGCGTCAGCGCGCTTATGGGAGAAGCGGAAGGAGTACATCAGGATCTGGTGGCGCCCTGGCGGGGGCATGCGCGGCTTCGTGTGGATGGACCGCCCCGTGCGGCCTTCCAGCGTGCCGGAGGGGCTGCCGCCCATCAAGGTCTCGGCGGACACCTCCCGCTTCCCCTACACGCACCGGCGCGGGCACCGGTCAGCGATCCGCATCTCTCGCATCGTTTCCGAGACCTTCCGCCTCGGCCTCCCCGATGTGCGATGGTTCGTCATGGGCGACGACGACACCGTCTTCCTCCCGGACAACCTGCTCGCGGTCCTCAGCAGGCTCGACCACCGGCAGCCCTACTACATTGGCTCCCCCTCCGAGAGCCACCTGCAGAACATCTACTTCTCGTACGGGATGGCGTTCGGCGGCGGGGGCTTCGCCATCAGCCAGCCGCTTGCGGCGAGGCTGGAGCGGATGCAGGACGCGTGCATCCGGCGGTACCCGTCGCTGTACGGCAGCGACGACCGCATCCAGGCGTGCATGGCGGAGCTGGGCGTGCCGCTGACAAGACACCCGGGGTTCCACCAGTACGACGTGTACGGGGACCTCCTGGGCCTCCTGGCCGCGCACCCCATCGCGCCGCTCGTGTCGCTGCACCACCTCGACGTGGTGCGCCCGCTGTTCCCGAACGCGCGGTCCCGTCCGGCCGCGGTGCGGAGGCTGTTCGAGGGCCCCGTCATGCTGGACTCGGTCGGGGTAATGCAGCAGTCCATATGCTACGACGAGGCGAAGCGGTGGACGGTGTCGGTGGCATGGGGGTTCGTGGTGATGGTGGCGAGGGGCGTGATCTCGCCGCGGGAGATGGAGACCCCGGCGCGGACGTTCCTCAACTGGTACCGGCGCGCCGACTACAAGTCGCACGCTTTCAACACGCGGCCGATGGCGCGCATCCCGTGCGAGCGGCCCGCGCTGTATTACCTGGCCGCGGCGCGGCGCGCGGTGGCGCGCGGCGGCGAGACCACTGTCACGAGGTACCAGCGGTGGCGGCGGCGCGACGAGGCACGCCCGGTGTGCCGGTGGAAGATCCCAGACCCCGACACGCTGCTCGACAGCGTGCTCGTGGTTAAGAAGCCCGATCCAGCATTGTGGGATAAGGTAATTCTCACCGAGCTCTTTGCACTGTTCATGCTCATTGGACAATTCTAATCTACTGTATCATCTACGGCTAATGTTTGATGCTGACTGGTTAGTTGCTTCATGATCCTGTTGCAGTCTCCGAGACGGAATTGCTGCAGGGTGCTGTCGTCTCCCGGGGCAGGGGAGGACGGCAACAAGACGATGACCATAGACGTTAGTGTTTGTGAGGACTGGGAGATCAACCAACGGTAAAAATGTAATTATCACACAGACAAGCTGTATAGGTAATTCATCACTTTCACTTTGTCCTTTATTCCTGTAACAGTAAAGATAGATAGAAGAGAAAAAAGAAAGAACACATCTACACATCCCCTTCCCATGTGAGCATTGATCATGCTGGTTATTGTTCTTTTGTCCCTATATGAACTGAACCCATCTATCTACACATGCTAATGTGACAATAGACAAGTTTAAAAGACTAGAATTACACGTTTAAACGGGAGTCCAAAGTTGATGTCGCTTGATGATACTGGCGGCTTTCAGGAGAATGTCTTGCTCTGTAGATGACCACTCCTCTGTCTTCTGTGGCATACAAAATCAATTGTTACTTTGTTAGTGACGAAATAGGGTACACTAAACCAATAAGGCAGTAATATGCTACACTAAACTCCATGTACTGAACCAACCAGTTGAGCAGTTGTGTTGTACTACCAAATCACTCTGAAAAGCTCAGCTCAGCTTAGTTGTCAAGCTGCTTCCTAGATAGCCCACACATTACGCCGAGAACAAAGAGTCTGCAGACTTATCTATCCACGCAAAAGATGCCGGGTGTGGCAACTCCTAAATGACATTGGCAGCATAATGCTGTTTGGAGATTCTGTATTCCTCTTTACTTCAAAAGGTGACCCTTGCTCAATAAGTCAATAGCTTGGGTGGGAGGTGTGATCGTACAACCTATTTCTCTTCTTTATTCTCTTCTCAATGAAAAACTAACTAGTTCCGAAGTAGGTTGGAACTCGTTTTTATATTCCTGTTTCCTTCCATAGAATGAAGAGATGCAATGAGTTTTTATCACTACAGGAGAAAAATTGCCTAGTTTCTCCTAAAGGTTGGATCTCATTTATATTCATGTTTCCTTCCATAGAATGTAGAGATGCAGTGACCTTTTGACCCCTACTGGCTTACTGAGTGTTGGCTGACATTTTGTTTGGTAGACTGCTACTCGAAGACGATGTTCTCTGTGGAACAAGGTCTAATAAATGATACACCACATTTCACATTGTGTTTTCGAATTAATAGTAGCTCTACATGTGAGAGAACAATTTTATTTAAGAGGATCATAGTTAACATACCGTGCTTTTGATGTTGCAACCAATGGTCAGCTCTCCACTTGAACTTTCTAAACGTGAGAGATAGCAGTATGGAGTATCAATTGTTTGGTTGGACATCAACATTACTTTTATCTCCTCTGTTATAGCAGGAATCTTTTCGATGTCTTCAATTCTTACAGGAAGTTTGGCCACGCTAGCATGCCACTGGGCCCTTGATTTGTTCACTATCACCTGCAGATTTTTTTTTTGGTAAGGAGGGAAGCCACTTGGAATTAAAGAATAAAGATAATATGGTCCATGGAATAGCAATGAGTTCAAAACGCCACATTCATATGCAAAATATGCATTCAGACTTAAGAGATAAGATAAAATGGCAATTCAAACATGACATTACCTCGCTGGAGAATAGTGAGTTAGGGACTACAACGGGGAGCTTTTTCTGAATTTATCAATGAAGTAGAAGTCAGTCCAATTTCAACCACTTGCCCTTCTATTGAACCAGCCTGCAATTGAAAAGCACTTGTAGTCACTCGAAGTTTGCATCAAGCTGAAAAGCAGCATACCAGTTTCGTATAGGCAATTAAACTAGAGTCTAGACAAACAAAAAAAAATCTGACTATGAAGCACTTTCGTTAGAAGAAAGCTAAGTCCTGACTCAAAAAAACAAAACACTGCTTAGCCTTCGTCTTATTCAGTATTTGAGAAACTCATTCAAGTATGACAAAGTTTCATTGTTCACCTATGTTATTAGCTCACTGAGATAAAATTATTCTTATCCTAAGGTCACTAATACATATAATGTAATTTACTTTTTTCAGAAAGTTTAACCACTAAATTTTGCCCATTTTATTCATGTGCGATTTTGTTCCTAGAAGAATAAAGGAGCATATACAAAAGGCCGTTAGATATAACGAGGGACCTTGATGTAGTCACCAACTGAGAATGGCTTTGAAAATTGTAGAGAGAAGCCACTGAGCATGTTACCAATGATATCTCTTGCCGCTAAAGCAGTAGCAACACCTATAACAACATACAGAAGAGAATATTATTCCCTCCGTACCACAAGTACAGGAAATGCTCACACAAAGAAGAACACTACACGTTAAAAGATTACCTCCAACACCACCAACAGTTAATATTGACTGCACAGGTACACCACAGGCTTCAGCAAGAGCTATAACTCCAAGTGCTATCAGTCCTAATGATGACGCCTTATCAAATGCTGACAATCTTTCGCGGTCAGTTCCTGTAGCAGCTTGTTTGGCCATAGCATGGCCAATGAAGTTAGTTTTCCACCTGTGAAGGAACCACACAAAAGATACAGAAAATGCCCCCTTCCATGCCTGTGGAAGATAAGGTGAGATGCCTGGTCCAATGAATGCATCCCTGAAGAAGGAAGGAAGCATCAGAGACCTCAGACATATTCAGAACAAGTATAATCAGAAAAATGATCTGCATCGTAGTAGTACAGTTTGTATAAAAATGCCATAATAAAACAATATCATGCTGTCAATCTCAGTATGAGCAAGTATATAATACCATATCTAGTCTACCCATAAATTTTGGGGCGTATATATACGGCAGAGGAACATCATAGGACTTCAAAAAAATAAACAAAATATATGAAAGGAACGTCAAAGCTCCCGGAAACATGGTTTTGACCTCAAAAGCATTAAGCAAAATTTCGTGTCCAATAATATTTTACAGTAAGAAGGTACTAAGGAAATAATGCTCTCAAAAGGTGAAATAGCAAATAAGTTCTCACATCTGCGAAAATGCCATAAATGTGATCATATATTTTGCAGGATCTTCCAGTGCACTCCACAAGCTTGTTTCATAAGACACATGTTTCTTAGTAGAGTCTCCCCAGAGTGTCCTGAGAGTACCTTTTGATGCATACTTGTGCATCTTTCTTAGAACAACAGGCATTACAAACCATGCCATTGCTGTACCGATAAGCGTCCCACCAAGTGGAACAATTACCTTTTGTAGATCTCCATGATTACCTAATAATTCATGGACATAAAGTTTAATTGCATCATTCAGATACTTCACTTTGTTGCCTGCAGCAGTGCTAGCATCAATAGCAGAACAATGAGCATCTTCTGACATATGAATCCAGGTGTTCCCACCAACATCTGTGCTGCCAAATTTGGAAGCTCCTGAAGAAGCATAAACCTTTGACATGGCAACTAACGAAGAAGCCCCTGCATCAACTCAGATATCCAACATGCACATTGTCAAATTTACATAACCGGAGATCAAGCGCTCACAGTGACAAAACACATTGTGAAAATCAATAAAGAAAACATTTCAAGAACTTAAGAGGAAAAGCTGATCCAAGAAGTTTACTGGTAAGTGTGTGCACTGTGCACTTGTCCAGGGCCCTCAAAAACCTAGGGTCTAATCTTTTCTTAAACTAGTATACTTTGTATGAGTACTAGTCAGCAAATTAGATGGATGCTGAATAAATTAGCAATAAAAAAGGCTTCTTCATCCTTCGGCCAACCAACTCCCAAGGCCCATGCATTTTCCCTACCTCTAATTAATCCCAACCAGGTATCTCTCTCGCTCTTCCTTTCATCTTTCCAATCAGCGATCGCGAGTACCAACTGGGAGAAATTTTCTCTGACAAATTAACTCCCATCTTAGTGCTTGTAGGATAGTAAGTTTTATGTAAAAGCAGTGTATCATATTAGTCAATAATTCCAAGATTTGCTTTTGGCAGGACAATGCTAAATAATATTGTAGTTGCAATATGATTAATAATATTCTACTGTACAACCCTGACTGCTATTCTACATCTGCTTTTTAGCCTCTCCGTGAGTGAAAGATTTAACATCACTTATGACTATTGCGATTCAACTAAATTCAATTACCTGAATAGGGCGAAAAATTAAAGAAAAAAGTAAGCTACTAAGCTGTATCAGTACGACGCAACGGCTGACAGACAGCAAGTGAATTACTCTAAATCAAGTGAAGCTCCTTTAAATAGATGTTGTGAAGTAAACCCGTGATGAAACATCAAGTACGAGTAAGCAACATCCCTCGACAAACTGGTGTACACGAAAACGACTTCGCATCATGTACAATTGCTTCACCAAAACACAGCAGATTAACACACATCAGAGATCAAACGCATAGCTGATTGTAAGATGTTCGACGAAATGTCTCACCGAGTATCCGCAGATCACTCGACGACGATTGCCGCAGTCCAGTCGTTTCCGCGGAGAAGAAGCAAGCAACCGAGGATGATCTCCAATCAGGCTATCAACATCCGCATTCCAGCATCAAAAGTGAAACTTTGAGTCTGCACTGAATTGAAACTAAACCGACGCTCAGCTCAATGGCAGGATGACGGGAAGAGCTACAAATCGCGTTCTCATACCTGGAGTCCTGGAGGGAAGTACTAGTACTAGAAGGTTCAGCTAATCAGCTGACGGGCCCTGCAACTCGGCTAGAAGAGCGAGACTGCGTGAGCACTTGGCTAGCCAAAAAAAGCAAGCTGCTGGCTGTCAAGAGGTTTCGACACCTGGTGAGTCAATCAAGGCAAAAATACCAGCTCCGGCCGGTACCGGGACCCGTGGCTGCGAGAAGACGTCATGCGCGCTGCGCTGGCCGTCACGCGTGGCTGTGCTGTGATGGTGATGGGTCCTTTCGCTATCCCTCTAACACGGACTAATAGCGTCCCTCTCCCTCTAACCAAACACAAAACGAAACCGTCCTCTTCTTCTAACCGTGTGTTTGGTTGAGGGTTGGCTGAGTTGGGTTGGATCCAACTCAGTTTTTTGGGTTGGGTTGAACCCGTCTCAGTGTTTGGTTGCAGCTCTGATTTTGGGGACGGAGTGAACCCAGCCCATGTTTGGATGGAGGAATCGAGAATTTATTTTGGACGGCAAGATAACACCGGTACTTTGGTGTTTTTCCATCAGGACCCCTCAACTATTTAGAAATTAGCGAAGCCTAAATTAGCAAATCTTTCTCTCTAGGTTTTTTTACATCAGGAACCACGAAGAGAAACCAAATTGAATTTTGATACTTTCTTCTCCCTTCGTATGTACAGGGCGCGCCGCGGCTCCCGCTCGGGCGCTCGGCTCCCGCCGGACCTGCTCGGCCCTCTCCGAAGCTGCTCGGCCCCCTCCGCGCGGAGGCGAGATCCGCTGCCGCGCGGGCGAAGTCCCGCCGAGCCTTTCTTGCCGCCCTCCGTAGCGGGCGAGATCCGCCCGCGTATGCCGCCTCCGGCGCCCAAGACGGCCCGGCTACATCGCGCCCGCTTCCCTCCGGTGCCGGGCTGGGCGACGCCGCCGCCGCCGCCGGAGGGCCGCGGCGGCCCGGCTCCCAGCGCGCTACCTCGAACTTCGCCCGCGGCGCGACTTGCACGGGATGACGGACAGAGAGACGGAGGACGCGCGAGCAGGATGGAACCCAGCTGGGTTCGCTCCGTCCGCCACTTTTCGGAGGATGGAGCGAACCCGCATCTGGGCGGAATATTCGCCTCAGGAGCGAACCCATCCCTCCCCTCTTCCATCCAAACAACCGCGAGGACGGGTCCGCTCCGACCAAATTTGGGTTGGCTCTCCAACCAAACACACGGTAAAAGAACGAGTGAATCCATCCTATCCTAAAATGCAACCATGGGAGAAGAAGCGACTAAGAAACTCAATGGAGTCTTCGCAAATATGCTAAGCTAGCTAGCTATAGTGGCGCTAATAAGGAAAAACATGGGCGTTTACTGACTTGCATCTGTTTTTATTGTCATTGTTATATTCTCCCTTCCTGTCACTGCTGGACTACTTGTGCTATCGTTTGACACTTTGACAGTTGAGTTGCTGCACATAGGCGAAGAGGACGGCTACAGCCACGACCTCCACGGTCATAGTATGCAGCCACCTATTGCACACTCTCAGAGGCCCCTCAAAGCCATCGTCATTGTGGCGGTAGTACCTGGCTGCTACAGGGGGGCGAGACCACCGAGAGAGATATCCTCGACCTGGATGCGCCGCTCGAAAGTGCGCTCGTGGTTAGGAAACACGAATCTGACACTGGGGGGCCAGTCGGCGACTTGGTGGCCGATAGATGACCTATCGGCAACTCAGCAGCCGACAGGCCGGTAAGCTAATCCTCTCGGAGATCTCTGCTTCTGTTCATGTTCATTTCTCCTACTGTATCATGTACTGCTAGTGTGCGATGCTGACGGGTTAGTTTTTGGATGATCCATTACTGTGGCAGTCACGGAGAAAGGAATTGTTTTTTTTTTGATAAGTCACCGGGGGAAGGAACCCCCACCTGAATTTTCATCGATCTTATATGGCCAATAGCCTGATGTTTACAAAAGCATTGTTACAGAGTGTTTAGATTTTACATTGCCGAAACCAGTACAGTACACCACACATCGGCAATCTGTTGATCCTTCTTTGGGAGTCGGCACTTCCATGCCATAGCCTCCGATCTGCACGCCAGCAAGGTAGCCTGAATGGAGGTCCGTTCACCTCGGAACGCCAGGTTGTTTCTTCTCTTCCATAGGTGCCAACAGCAGAGAAGTATAAAGGAGCCAAAGAACTTCCTTGGTATGTGAGACGGAGCGGTGATGTCCCGCAGCTGTTCGACACCCCAGGCCTGACTAGTGTTTATCCGCACTGCCTCCCAAAACTCTTTCGCCGCCGGGCACCCAAAGATGATGTGAGCCGGCGTCTCTGCTGCACCTTGACAAACTTCACATGTGTCACTGTCGACGATCTTCTTCTTGATCAGGTTGGAACGGCATTGGATTCTTCCACGTGACAACAGCCACGCAAAGAATCGAACCCTGGGTGGAGCCTTGTTTTTCCAGATTAAGGCTGACCATGCATCCTGCTCACTGCCATTAGCCTTGAGCGCTTCATACAGCAGCTTGGTGTTGAGGTCGCCATTCATTTTCATCATGGGACTCAGGCGTTTGTCCTTCCCGTCCTCTAGTTGTAGCTGCTGTAAGAGAGTATTGAGCTCGGCCAGCTGTGCCCGTGCCATATGAGACAGCCGAGGGACCAGACTCACACTCACCGCACCCTGGACAGCTTCCTTGACCGTGAGCTCAGTGTTGGTGCAATGAGAGTAGAGCTGAGGGAACATGTCTGCCATTGAGTCCTCACCGTTCCAAACATCATGCCAAAAGGAGGTTGTGCTGCCATCGCCAAGCACCACAGTGGTGATTGCCCTGTAGATCGGCAAGAGGGACCGGAGAGTATCCCAGTGTTGACCGTGCAGATCTCCTTGTAGTGATGCCACACTTGCATTCGACCTGACCCAGGTTGCCCAAGCTGACTCCTGCTGGTGATGCAATTTGTGGATCAATTTGATCATCATACAGACGTTGTGCACCTCCAAATCTTTGAGGCCGAGGCCCCCGTTGTCTTTTGTGTCGCAAACACGTTCCCACGCAACTAGGCATTTTGCCCCTGTCGCTTTGTCAGTGCCCGCCCACAAGAACGATCTTCTCCTCTTGTCAACTTGAGTCACCACACCAGGCGGGATGTGAAGAGCACACATAGCATACGTCAACTGACTGTCGAGCACCGAGTCAACTAAGACAGCTCTGCCCATATGATTGAGTAACCCTGCCTGCCAACCTGCCAGGTACTTGTCTGTCTTGGCGATCTGCGGGGCAAAGGCATTGAGACGCAGTTTGGTGTTTGACAGAGGCAAGCCAAGATAGGTTTGAGGAAATCCTTCTTGCCGGCATCCAAGAGCTGAGATGCAGGCAGCAGTGACATCCGGCTTCATGTGTATTGGGACTGCAGTGCTTTTGGAGTAGTTGATGAGTAAGCCGGTTGCATCAGAGAACATGTCCAGCGCCAACTTGAGAGCCTGTACATCAGCCAGCTCACCACGCAACAGCAGCAAGGTGTCGTCGGCATATTGCAACACGGGGCAGCTCTGATGGTCGACAATGGGGTGCCGGATAGCAGAGTTTTGCTTGATGAAAACCTGCAGCACATCTGCGACGAGGATGAAAAGGTATGGTGAGATCGGATCACCTTGCCGCAGGCCACGTTTGCAAGTAATCCATGGCCCTGGGCACCCATTTACCAGCACTGCTGATTTGGAGGACTGCAGTATCATCATCATCCAGTCACGCCACTTCCTGTTGAAGCCCCTTGCCTGAAGAACCACATCAAGAGCTGCCCAACAGACCGTATCAAAAGCCTTAGCAAAGTCGAGCTTGACGACTAGAGTTGGTGTCTTTCTTTTGTGGCAGCATTGCACTAGTTCCATGGCATAAACAAAGTTCTCAGAAATCGAACGCCCTTTAATGAACCCGGTTTGGTCAATGTCCACAAGAGTGTTGATCTCCCGCTGAAGTCGTGTTGTCAGGATCTTTGTCAACACCTTGACACAGCAATTTTGCAAGCAAATCGGCCTGAAGGCATGAACCTCATCTGCGCCTGGCTTCTTTGGAACGAGTACCATATGGGAGCGGTTGATTCTTTCCAGCTGCACCTGCCCCCGATGGAAGGCATGCAAGAACTCCATGACTTCAGTTCCCACTGTCCCCCATGCCGCTTTGTAGAAACTTGGCCCAAAACCATCTGGTCCCGGGGCGCTAGTTCTGTTCATGTCTTTGACAGCAGCCAGGGCCTCTCTCTCGGTGAATTGGTCTGTAAGCTGATCCGTTGCCGACGGCAAGCCCCTGTACAGGTCGGCACAGTCAAAGGCCCACGAGGATTGCCCCGGTGTGCCGATGATTTTTGTGAAATATTCAGTAAGCACTGCAGTTTTAGCTTGATGACTAGTGACCTGCACCCCATCCACCAGGATTGTCCTGATGCCATTCTTCCGCAGCCTGACAGTTGCATGCGCGTGAAAGAACGCTGTGTTGCTGTCCCCTTCACGTAACGCCTTCACCTTCGCTCGCTGTTTCCAGTATGCTGCTCGCTGCTTTAGTTCAAGTGCCAAACGATCATACGCCTGTTGCCGCAGCTGCCATTCGTCCTGAGACAAAGGTCGAGACTCCTCAAGCATGTCAAACAAGGAGATTAGGAACTTGCAGTTGGGAATAATTGCAGGTGGCGCCCTGTTTCGCCTAGACCAAACCTTTGTCGCCGCTCTGACGGATTTGAGTCGCCGGACGAGGTCCCCAGCAGCGTCCACATGTCTAGTACCCTCCGTCCAAGCCGGCAAGACGGCCGGCAGGAAGGCATTGCTCAGTAACCAGGCGTTCTCGAAACGGAAGGTTTGGGGTTTTGGGATTTGGGTTGAGAGGGTGGCCAGCAGCGGTGTGTGGTCAGAGGTTGGGCGCGGCAAATTGTCGAGGGTGCAGGAGGGGAAAAGGGTGGCAAAAGCAATGTTGTGGAACACACGATCTAGCCTTGCCAACGTGGGAACAGGACGTTTGCTGGTCCAGGTGTACTGACACCCAGTCAGCGGGATCTCAAGTAGGTTTACCTCGTTGATCTTAGCGTTAAAAGCCGTGACAAGTGAAGCGTTGGAGATGGTAGTGTTTTTGTCAAGCTGTGATCTAACAAGGTTGAAATCGCCGGCTAAGACCCAAGGGCCGGTGATAGAGGAGGAGAGATCAGAAACGGTGGAGAGAAAAAAGAGGGGTTTGGCTGTGGTCCGATGGGGCATAGACATTGGTGAGGGAGAATGAGTGCTCGGATGGGCAAGAGGAGAAGGAGGTGGTTAGGCAAGAGGAAGTAAGAATGTGCTGACCATCAAGCACAAGGGAGTTTGCATCCCACGCAGTCAGGATCCCCCTCTGAATCCAGAGGCGTTGCAAACAACAAAGGAGGATAGCATGTTAGGGGGGCAAGAAGGTGGCTGCTTTGAAGAAGTCACAGGAGCTGAGTTTTGTTTCTTGGAGGCAAATAATAGTAGGAGAAGCTGAGCGAATAGCGTCCCTAACAATCGTACACTTATCCGGATCGCCAAGTCCACGCACATTCCAAGAAAGCAACAAAAAAGCTTTTGAACGGGATGACAATTTAAAACCGATTACACCGAGACAATCACCGTCGAGGACGGCGAAACACAAACCCAGCTGAGACAAACTACAACCGACTCAAGGAGAAAACAGAAAATTACATAGGTGAACCGAGAAGTAGAGGAACAAAAACTAAGCCACAGAAACACAGGAGGACAGTCCTGAAACTCACAGACAAAGAGAACGAAAAACACACACACCCACAGCTGGTCAAACGACAGGAGGCACGCACTACACATTCCTAGGTAGAGGCGACGCCGCGTCCACCGCGGCAGTGGTTGAGCAGCCAAGACCCGCCGCACGTGCAAGCTTGCGGAGAGCTGGAAGAGCAATGGGCAGTCTGGTCCTGTTGAGCAGACCACCCCTTTGACCTGCTTCTGAAGGTCGGCGGAACAGTTCTGAAGACTGTCGGCCAAGGCCTTCCTCCGAGTCGCCTTGTCCGTCATGTTGACATAGGCCCCCTTGTCCTTAGCCGCAAGCCTGGTGCTGTGGCGCTGAACAAAGGCCGGCGGCGACGTGAGTGCAGCCCTAACACGACGGCGACGAGTTCCAGCCAAAGCCGGAGAAGGCATTGGAGCCAAAGGGAGGCGGTGCTCGGTAGGAGCAACAGGAGCTGCCTCTCCCATGGGTTCCACTGCAATGACGAAGCTGTCCAGGGGCTCTGGCGTGGGTGGCAGCGCCTGAGGGGTAGCCCGAGCCAACAAATGCGACAGCATAGCCACCCCAAGCCACTGGCTCGCCGGAGCGGCAGCCAGGCCATCGCCGCGGGCCGGCGCCGTGTGGTGCGGCGGGGATGGCACCGGATGATCATTGCGTTCCAAATGCGGCTCCGGCAGAAGCTGCTGAGCGCGATCGAAAGGGGAAAGGGAGGTTGGTGACGGCGGAGAAAGGAATTGTTGTAGGGTTCTGTGACTTCTGTCGTCTCCCTAGACCTGGGCAGGAGAGGACGGGAACAAGATGATGACCAGAGTCCATAGCATGTGAGGACTGGAGATCAGTCAACTGTAAATGCAATTATCGTACATACAAGTTGTATAGGTAATAATCCGTCCGTTTACCCTGTCTTTTATTCCTAGAATTTCCTATGACAGTAAGATAGAAGACCGAAAAAAAAGAACATCTACACATCGCTCTCGTATGAGCATTGATCATGCTTGTTCTTGTTCCATTGGTCCAATTGAAACTATCTATCATCTGTTCTAGATAGCAACAACAACCAAAAAAAAAAAAAAAAAAAAACTTTCCAGGACTAGGATTACACATTTACACGGGAGTCCAAAGTTGATGTTGCTTGATGATACTGGCAGCTTTCAGGAGAATTTCTTGTTCTGTAGATGACCATTCCTCTATCTTCTGTGGTCAGATAAAGTCAAATGTTAACGAGATAGGGCTCTAGTACACTAAACCAGTAATGTTACATTAGACTCCCATGTACTGAACCGATGAAATCAGCGGTTGTACTACCAAATCAGTCTGAAAAGTTAAGCTTAAATTAGTTGTCAAACTGCTTCTCAAATGACCAATACTCAGAGAACAAACACAAAAGCATAATACCGGATTCCCAATATCAGCTAAACTCTAACAAAGGCACTGCACAACGCAGAATTATGAAAGCAAAAGATGCAAAGTGTGGTAGCTTCTACATGATAAAGGCAGAAGCTTTGCCACTCAATTAAGAAGGAAATAGAGTTTTTTTTTTTTTTTTTTGACAGAAAACTGTAGAGGAGTACCCGACAGTGTCAATTTCAAAAGAAATGGTGTCACACCTAGGATTTGAACTCTGGATGGGAGCAGTATGTAAAGGCTTATAGAGCAGTATGTTTGCTCATGTTCGTTTGAATGATTGCTATTCCACGCAAAAAAAAAAAAAAAAAAAAAACATTTGTTTTATGTTCATGAAAGGCTAATATGCAATATTGTGCATAAAAAATGAACCAATGGTCGCTTTATTATCACAGCACATAGAGAGAAAAAAAAATGCATATTGTATACCAGTCAATTAACATTATTGTGTTTCAAAGTAATAGTACCTCAACATGTCATAAGTAGGTAGCAATTTTTAAAGAGGAACATAGTTAACGTACCATGCTTTTGATGTTGCAAGCAATGGTAAGCTCTCCACGTGAACTTTCTAACCGTGAGAGGTAGCAGTATGGAGCGTCAATTCTTGAGTTGGACATCAACATTGCTTTTATCTCCTCTGTTATAACAGGTATCTTTTTCGATGTCTTCAATTCTTACAGGAAGTTTGGTCACGCTAGCATGCCACTGGGCCCTTGATTTGTTCACTATCACCTGCAGATTTCTTTGGTAAGGAGGGAAGCCACTGGGAATTAAAGAATGAGTCCAAAACGCCACACTGATATGCAAAATATGCATTATATTCAGAGATAATATAAAATAGCATTTCAAACATGACACATTACTTGGCTGGAGAATAGTGAGTTAGGGACTACAACAGGGAGCTTTTCTGTATTTATCAATGAAGTAGAGGTCAGTCCAATTTCAACCACTTGCCCTTCTATTGAACCAGCCTGCAATAGAAAAGCACTTATAGTCACTAAAAGTTTGCATCAAGCCGAAAAGCAATAAACCAGTTTGGTATATATTTGTGAGAAGAAAGTTTTTGAACGAACATTTGTTAGAAGAAAGCTTAGTCATGACTCATTTTTTTTTTCAAGTATTAGTGCTTGTTTCTTGAAATTTTTGAGCAGGGAGTCTCAAAGATGAAAGATAAAGATACGTGACAGCTATGGGGCATGGTTGGAAGTACGAATTGTCCAAAAACATGTGCACTTTATTGAACTTTGTCTTTAAAACCAATATTCATTATCCAAGATAGTTTTCTCCTTTCATACTACTTAAAATATCTGCTAATGTTGTCTCGTGCAACCACATTTTGGTATATTTGTTCTCTTAACTTATCAGCCCGACTTATAAGCCATGGTATAGTGTTTTTTTTCTCATGACAAAACAACATCATTCAACTTATCAGCCACAGAAACCATCAGCCAAGATAAAATAAGTGAAGTTTCTTAAGCCTAATATGGAATCTTTAATGAGTTCATTCATTAAGTGAAGTTTGAATAAATGAATTATTACACTCTTCTAGAAGTCATTTTCCCCACTGCTTTAGCCTTTGTTAACATTTAAGAAAAAGAGTGCACCAGATGCAGCGCGGGTCCATTTGTATCTTATTGAGAATTTGAGAAACTCATTTAAGTAGGATAAGTATTCGTTGTTTACCCTACGTTATTAACTTGCTGAGATAAAACAATTCTTATCCAAATTGACTTTAAGCTTACTCAGGTAACTACTACATATATGTATTTGACTTCTTCAGAAAGTTAACTACTAGCTTTTACACATTTTTTTGCTGAGATATCACGTGACTTTGGTTCCATAAAAAATAATAAAGGAGTCCAATTAAAAAGATCGTTAGATAAATAACCAGGGACCTTGATGTAGTCTCCAACTGAGAATGGCCTTGAAAATTGTAGAGAGAAACCACTCAGCATGTTACCAAGGATATCTCTTGCCGCAAAAGCAGTAGCAACTCCTATAACAACATACATAAGAGAATTTTATTCCCTAAGTCCTGCTCCCGAAGGTACTGGAAATGCTCACATGAAGAAGAACATTGTGTGTTAAAACATTACCTCCAACACCTCCAACGGTTAATATTGACTGTACAGGTATACCACAAGCTTCAGCAAGGGATATAACTCCAAGTGCTATCAGTCCTAACGATGACACCTTATCAAATGCTGACAATCTTTCACAGTCAATTCCTGTAGCAGCTTGTTTGGCCATAGCATGACCAATGAAGTTAGTTTTCCACCTATGAAAGAACCACACAAAAGATACAACGAATGCCCCTTTCCATGCTTGTGGAAGATAAACTGAAATGCTTGGCTCAATAACTGCAGCCCTGAGGAAGGAAGGAAACAAAGAGCATTTAGCAAAATCTCATTTTGTTGCCAATAATATTTAACAATAAGAAGTACTAAGAAAATAAGTCTCTCAAAAGGTAAGCAATTAGCAAACTCCTTACATCTGTGAAAATGCCATAAATGTGATAATATATTTTGTAGGATCTTCCAGTGCACTCCATAAGCTTGTTTCATAAGACAGATGTTTCTTAGTAGAGTCTCCCCAGAGTGTCCTAAGAGGACCATCTGATGCATACTTGTGCAGCTTTCTTAGAACAATAGGCATTACAAACCATGCCATTGCTGTACCGATAAGCGTCCCACCAAGTGGAACAACTACCTTTTCTAGATCTGTGTGATTACCAAATAACTCTTGCAAATGAAGTGTAATTGCATCATTCAGACCCTTCATGCTGTTTCCTGCAGCAGTGCTAGCATCAACAGCAGAACGACTAGCATCTTCTGACATATCAATCCAGGTGTTTCCACCATCATCTGTGTTGCCAACTTCAGAAGCTCCTGTAGAAGAAACCTTTGAGACAGCACTTTCAAGACCATCTGGTTTAGTTCTAGTATATGAGGAACACATGCGACGAAGACTTGATACACCTGGGAGCCCCAGTGATCGGTTGGAGTGATGCTTTGCCATAGCCAACCAACAATTCTTTGAATGAACTGCAAAATGCATCGTTCTGTATTTTTCAATACTACTGCCCAGCTTTTCAGTACTCCGAACACTGGCTGCTTGGAAAGACCGTCGCAAAATTGCTGGACTCCTAAACATCACCTCTTTTCTAATAAGATTTGACATGGCAGCTAACAGAAGCACCCTGCAGTGACTAAGATATTCAACATGCACATTGTCAACAATAACGACTAGAGATCAAGCGGAATCACACACACAGTGACAAAAACATTACAGAAGCCAAGAAAGAATACATCTCAAGCAAAACATTCCAGTGGTATAAGACGTGCCCAGTACCAAGAACACACACTACTCCACGCGACCATCTCATTGCTCTTCTAGTATCCCCTAATAGTGCTAGTGACTATTGCGATTCAACATTTCAACTTCAAGTACGCGATAAGCTAACAGACAGTCAGAACACATAAACACATATCAAACGAGTAGCTGATCGCAAGGTGGTCGATGAAATTTCTCACCGAATATCCGGAGATCACTCGACGCCGTCGTTGTGGTATCCGCAGAGTTGTAGCAAGCAACCGAAGGTGACCTCCTATCACCATCCACATTTCCACATCAAAACTTAAACTCTGAGCGAATAGAGATAAAAAGTGAATAGAGATAAAAAGAGGCAAAAACCAACCAACGCTCAACGGCAGGACGACGAGAAGAGCTGGGCAGGGCCGAGCCTGGGAATCGCGTGCGATGGCGCTGCGCATGTGCGGAACTTGGAGGGAAGTAGTGCCAGAGAGCAGAGGCATCCGCGGCCGCTAGATGGTTCGGCTGACGCGCGCTGCAACTAGAAGCGTGACTTCGTGAGCGCTTGGCTACGACAAGCATCTGGCAGTCCAAGCCTCCGACACGCCTCCGACACCTGGGCTTTTCAAGGGAAAAAGAAAGAGCACCCACACCTGGAAAGAGGAGTCATGCGCTGCGCTGTCCTGTGGCAGTGATTTTTTTTAGATAACGGATAACAAATATCCGGCCTCTACATCTATATCTGAGGGATGTACACAGCCCATTATTACGAGCTTTCGAAGAAACAGAAAGAGAGAGCCTCGGTCATAAATAGATCAGGAAGCTAAGACAAACAATATAAATATTTCCATCTATTATTGGATATCTCTAAAGCAATAAATTCTAATTTCTTGCTTATTGTTGAGAGCGCTTCCTTGGCCATCTCGTTACGCTGCAGCTGTGCCCAATAGCGTAACCAATACACACCTTTAAAAATTACCTGCAAAATAGAATTAGATTTCTTTTCATTAAAAACCACATCATTTCGGCATCTCCAGAGAGCCCAGCATATGGCAGCCACCCCCACCCAAATCAATTCTCTAATCTTTTTATTTTGATTAGTTAGCCAATTCCCGAACATATGACTAATTGATCTAGGTTGAGTCAGTCCAGTAGCAAAAGAGATAATCCTCCGGATCATTCTCGGTAAGGGGCGATCTAGGAATAAGTGTTGAATAGTCTCATTCCCATTACAAAGAAACGCACTTCAGGACTCTCTTTCCGTTTTTTTTTAGCAAGATTGTCTTTAGTCAATATAATCCCCCTCTATAAAAACCAGAGAAAGATTTTAATTTTTAGAGGAATCTTTATCTTCCAAATCATCCTATGTCGAAAAGGTGTTTGTGTATCAATAAGGTCGAGGTACATTGAGCGGACAGAGAATAGTCCCGATTTGGTTAGGCTCCATCTAAAATAATCCGGCCCTTCCACCAATTCGTCATTTGAGATTCGTGCTACTAGACCAAGCCATTCCGTAAGTTTGTTATCCACCGTGAGCCCTCCTAAAAGAGATGTTTAGAGGGTTGGAATCCATCACTTTTGAAACGGTTGCGTGAGGATTTCGAACTATATTATATAAAGATGGATAGCAATCTTTCAGAGGCTTATTTCCTACCCATTTATCTTCCCAAAATCTAGTGGTAGTTCCATCTCCGATATCGAAGGAACCTTTAGCCAACACCTCATCTTTGATATGCATGAGGCCCTCCAAAAATGAGAGTCATTGGGTTTGGCGGTCACTTGATTTAGGGATTTGGAATGTAGGTATTTATTCCTTAAGAGCGACTGCCATATGCCCTCTATGTTCAACAAATTAACCAACCATTTGGCTAGAAGACATTTATTTTGCAGTTCTAAATTAAGGATACCTAGTCCCCCTTGATCTTTAGGACGACACAGGATGTCCCATCTGACAAGTCTAAATCTATGTTTTCCTGAAGAGCCTTGCCAGAAGAACCTTGATCTATAATGATCAAGGTTTTTAATCATCCCTTTAGGGATTTCAAAGAAAGACATCATGAAAATAGGTAGGCTGTTTAGGACAGAATTAAGCAGAATTAGTTTCCCCCCATAAGACAGGTATTTTGCTTTCCAGCAAGAGAGTTTCTGTTTGAAACGATTTTCTACCTTTCTCCATTCAGAGTTCAGGAGTTGTCTATAGTGTATTGGGATTCCAAGATATCTAAAAGGATATTCCCCAGTATTGCATCCAAAGAGAGTAGTATAAAAGGATTCCATCTCCTTAGCTGCACCATAGCAAAAGATTTCACTCTTATGAAAGTTGATCTTCAGCCCAGATAATTGTTCAAAAGCACAAAGCAAAAGTTTAAGATTTTGTGCCTCTCTGGGTCATGATCAAAAAAGATAATGGTGTCATCTGCATATTGAAGTATAGACAATCCATCATCTAAAAGGTGGGGGAGGACACCTCTTATTTGATGTCCTGTGGCAGTGATGGTGATGGTTGAATGTTTAACCATCGGATGGGCTCCTATTTGACCAGGATTCGGTCAGGCCTGAGGCTTCAATTTTTTTTTTTTTTTGAATTTTCAACGAGGGGAGGCGCTCCCCACCTGAATTATATTAAGTGTCCCAACATGACTGATAACCTCGTTTTTGAGGAAAAAACGAGGCCAAACCCTGTCCAGTTAATTGTGAGAAACCAGACTAAAACCGTATAACGGCTTCTATACTGAGGCAAGGGTGTGGCTAAACCACAAAAGAAACAACAACACAACGGCCTCGACACTGAGGCGAGATTGTGGCCTATCCACAAAAAACACAACAGCCCCAGCACAAGGGCAAGATTGTGGCTTATCTACTAGTGAAAAACACAAGTACGACAAACTCTCCAGCATTGAAGAGAGGGGTGGTTAGCCACAGATACAACAAAGAAGGAGAAAACTCAGCCCAAAGAGAGAACTCTAGCCAAGGCCACAAGACGCCCACCGAGCGCCGAGGCTTCAAAATTTGGTCTCCTGACCCATGAAGTCTATTGGATTTTTGGCCCGGACAATATTATCTGATCATGTAATTTTATACCTTTTGCTAAAAAAAGTAATTTTATACCTAATTCTAAAAAAAAGTAATTTCATAAGGCATTTTCAAATATCTAATGGCCGTTATTCGGCTGCCACGGCTAAATTTACTGTACTGTACTTCAAAAGCCTGTGGTTTTCTTTTGTTACCGTCGTGTGGAGGTGGAAGCGTGGATGGAGTACACCGTAGCATCGTCATCGCCATCGTGCCTGCCTAGTACAGCGGCCGAGCAGGGTTCACCACGTCCACGTGGCCGTGGCCACTGGCCAACACCGACGACCATTGCTGCTGGACACGTATCGCTTCCAGAGTCACACGTGTGCAGCTGCATGAACCCAGCTCACTCCCTTAAGAACAGCTCGACGCTCACCTGTCATGCCACCCTGAGCGTCAGGCAGAGATAGAGATCGCGACGTTCCCGAGAGAGACAGAAACTCCCAGATAACGCCCGCCGGCCCATGGCATCGTCGTGCCACAACGTGGAGGTGCCCGGCAAGCCGACGGAGACGGGCACGGCGCTGCTGGAGACGGCGACGGGCACGATCCAGGGGTTCGCGCCGCTGAACCAGATCCACCAGCACCTGTGCGCGTTCCACTTCTACGCGGACGACATGGGGCGGCAGGTGGCGGCGCACCACTTCTGCGCGCACCTCAACGAGGACGTCCGGCAGTGCCTCATCTTCGACGGTCCCGGCGCCGGCGCGCGGCTCATCGGCGTGGAGTACATCGTCTCCGAGGCGGTGTTCCTGACGCTGCCCGACGACGAGAAGCCGCTGTGGCACACGCACGAGTTCGAGGTGAAGGGCGGGGTGCTCTTCATGCCGGGTGTGCCCGGCGTGGTGGAGCGCCGGGACCTGGAGAAGGTGTGCAAGACCTACGGCAAGACCATCCACTTCTGGCAGGTGGACCGCGGCGACGCGCTCCCGCTCGGCATCCCGCAGATCATGATGGCGCTCACCCGAGAGGGGCAGCTCCGGCAGGACCTCGCTGATTGTACGTCGGCATCGGCATGCACGCAGATCGTATTGTTTTTTTTTCCTGATTCTGATGGATTACTTTGTTGGAACATGAAACGTGCAGGTGTGGAGAAGAAGTTCGGTGTGTCCTTCCAGAAGGAGAGGGAGAACCGGGCGTACATGAGCGGGCCGGAGCACGGCATCCACCCCCTGGCGAACGCCGCCGGCAAGGGCCTCAGGACCGAGATCCGTGAGGTCGATATTCCGGCGAGTACCACCGCCGGCGCCGGCAGGGTGTTCACTTGATCGCCGTGTATGTGCATTGCCGCGCGCGGTGGGAGTATATAACGTTCCTTGCTTTGGCCTGTGGTTCGTCACTACTTAGTGCTTAGGAGTACTCGTTTCTGTTCTCTCCTAGACAGACTGCTGTCCTATGTGAACTTTGAAAAAAAAAATCACATAATAAGAGATGACGCGCTACTGATCTGTGTGATGATAAATGGGCTCTGCAGTAACCGATATGGCATGTTGCCCCCTGAGTCACCGACAGGTGACCCATCGGCCCCTCAGCTACCGATAGGTGGCAGTTTTAGAAACTTAGTGCTGTCTGAATTTTGTTGCTGCTTAAACGCTTTGGGTTTTTGATGCTAAAAAAAACGCTTTGGGTTTTTTCCTATCCTCGGGCATGTTTGGATGGATGACTCTCATCCTAGAACCTTGTAATCTTTCATGGTCCATTGGCCTAAACCTTGTAATCTTTCATGGTCCATCTTGTGTAATCTTTCATGATCCATTGGCCAGTTTAATGGACTGGGGGTAATGCCTTTAAACTCTAAAAAAAATTGGTGATTTTATATAGACCAGCAAAACATGTCCGTCCTTAATCTATCGTTCCATATGTCATGATGCATAGATATGCTCCTATGCTGTGTACTCCATTGTTCCATGTCATGATACATAGATTATAGATATGCTCCCATGTCATGATGCATAGATATGCTCCTATGCTAGGTCAGTCCGGCGCAGAGGTGTAACTATATAATTATATTGAGCGCATAATTATAAACTACGGGTCGTTTATTTATATAAACAAGAAACAAAACAACCATATCTAGAATTTAAATGGGCACCATAAATAGGGTTATGAGCATGATTAATTGAGGTTTTATTCAAGAGAAATTATGGTGAAATAACTACACAATTCAGAACTAAGATGTCAAAGATATAAATTAGGTCGTTTATTTATATAAACAAGAAACAAAACAACCATATCTAGAATTTAAATGGGCACCATAATTAGGGTTATGAGCATGATTAATTGAGGTTTTATTCAAGAGAAATTATGGTGAAATAACTACACAATTCAGAACTAAGATGTCAAAGATATAAATTACTAAGGGGTCTTTTAGACGTAGATATTGGGAGAGCTGGAATTGAATTGGGTTCAATACCAAAGCCATGAATTGGGTTCAATACCAAAGCCAGAACTAAGATGTCAAAGATATAAATTACTAAGGGGCCTTTTGGATGTAGATATTGGAAGAGCTGGAATTGAATTGGGTTCAATACCAAAGCCAACTATGGTATTGAAATGGCCACGATTCAAATTTTGTTGTTTGGATGGCCATTGGATTGCCCCAATTCCTGTTTGGATACAAAAGGATGGAATTGAAACGCCGGGCAAAGCCAACCATGGCCCTTTGCAGGAGGAGCTCGACCGCGGCCATGCTAGGAGCTTGACGATGGGGAAGAACGGGAAGCCGCCGACGACGGGAGGAAGCCATTGATGGCGGGCGGATCTCGGGGAAGGAGGAAGAAAGGGACTTTGGGCGCCGGCCGCGCCGTCGATGGGGAAGAAGAGCCTCGAGTCGCCGGCCACACGGAAGAAGGCTCGCCACCGCCCGCACGCCTCGCTCGCGCGTGGCCGGGCTGTGCCGCCGCCCTTGCACCTACCTCACGTGTCCACACTTGCCCACCTCGCCGCCCCTCCACTCGCGGGACTGGGTCGCGCCGCCGTCACCTTCCCACCTTGCTCGCGCCACCGCCGAGGTCCACTGGCTGCGAAGAAGGAGAGGAAATAAGTCACGAGGATGTGGGTGTGGATGCGAGGCTCTATTTTCGATTCTCTCCAATACGGAGGGTAACGGTGCGGAATTGCGGGCAAGGGCAGCAGGTGTAGTGAGTACCTCTTTGGCATTGGAGGTGATTTCCAATTCCAAATTTGAAGTCACCAAACAGCTGCATTTGATGTTATCCAATGCAAATGTCAATTCCTGAGGTCCAATATCTATATCCAAATCGGACATCAAAGCCCAAGTTGGCCCATTAGGGCTAATTTGGTTTTGTCGGGTTCCCTATGGTTTCCTTGCCCAGAAAACAACATGCCAATCTCACTTGGGCCAATGTGCCGGGCTCTTTGGAAGACCACCGGACACAGATTCAACGCGACAATGCCGGCTTCCCTTCGTTTTTTTTCTCCCGGGCCCGTTGTCTCATTGCTCATCGTTATCACTCACGCATCGACGATGCGGCGCGCCACGGCGCTTCTGGCGGTGCCAAAAAGTGCGGCCGAGCAAGCTCACTACTGCACAAACAACTTGAACCCAAAAGGCATATAAGTACAAATATCCTAGTTTCCTTCAGAATTATACTCAATTTTTTTTTTATAACAGACACATATATTAATTAACAGCACAAAGCTGTTAAGTGGGTAAGTTGTACCCATTGTACAAGATCAAGAGCAGTCCGAACGGACAGACTCGAGACGTGCGCCCCGCAATGGGCAGATTACATTAACACCGCAGCTAAATCTTGAGAAATTCTAGCCTGAGAAGCAAGAACATGAGCAGAGGTGTTTAAATTCCTAGAGACTAGACCTTATAGTTCCTTCCCGCGGCCATGTTCCTGAAAATATGAGTGAAGATACGGGCGCCCCATCGTGGAATGCTTTCATCCGAGGCGAATTTATGTGGGTGACCAGTTGTTGGTTATCACAGAGGAAGGATGCCTCGTTGACACCCAGCTTGCATAGAATGGTACCTGCAAGAGCAAGAGTTGCGGCTTCCTCCATGAACACCGAAGAAGCAACCGGGAGATGAGCTTTTATGTAAGCATTGTAATGACGGCCCTGAGTGGAACCTATGATGAATACGCCGAGACCACGCATTACGTTGTTGATGAGTTGATTTTGATCGGGAATAATAGAAGCATCCGTGTACACACGAATTCCCTCCAAAGTGGCCGGCAAGCTTATCCCGCAAAAGAGGTGCACAAGGATGTTCTGTAAAGCATGAGTGACATTCGGAGAGGATTATGAGTAGGCACCAAAAGCTGGGAGAGAATGGGAGAGGGCGCTTCGTTGTCGAAGATGATGCTTTGGTGTGGAGTCGACAAATCCTCTTGGGAGATCCGAACTTCCCCGAGCTAAGGATTTAAAAAACCCCGCAGTCGGCATTCACAAAGACTATGTACCGCCAAAGCAGTCCACTCTTTATTGTTATAAGTTCTATCATTTCTAGCCTTCCAGAGATACCACATAGTATAAATGAAATGAGTAAGACTGTCATCTGTGGTTTGATCATTAATTAAGGAAGCTATAATGATTTGAACACCGTCATCTTCATGAGGAAGGTTAGAGACATGAATAGGTGGTTATAGGTGAACCAAGTAGCTCTAGGAAGATTGCATTGAAAGAAGAGGTGACTATCATTTTCTATAGAATTACAGCTAGAGCATAACTTGGAGATATTGTCGAGTATTGACCTGCTCTCATACCTGTGGCCAAGGCCCTCCTGATGAGTCTCCAAAAGAAAGTTTTTAGATTTGGAGGGAAATTCTTGAGTTTCCAGACACGCTTCATAATCTACATGGCCTGTGGAGTTACACTTCTTGGACCCCGGGACGGCAAATCTACATGGTTATCTCGCATTCGTAAAACTGGAAAGACTGCTTTTTTTTGCGAGTAACATGAACCATCGGGAGAAGGCCTCCGGACAATTATATCATCCTCATTAGAAGGGACAATGGGAGTGTTAGCTATTGCATGAGTTGCCCTGGTTTGAAAAAATCGATTGATAAGATCCACATTCCAAGTTTGAGTAAGATGATTCCAAAGTTGGTTAACGGTAAGAGGGAGAGGACTCACTGTTATTGGAAGATTGAGCTGGGAGTGGATTGTATCCCAAATATCACACCACGGCTATTCCAAATATTTGAGTTTCCTCTGTGGATTTGTACTGTAGAGTTGGCCTGAAGAATATCCTTAACCTGCATTATAGAAGACCAGAAAATAGATTTTGGAGAATTTTTGGAGGCTGTCAAAAAGACTGTTAGGATAATATTTGGATTTCAAAGATTGTTGCAAGGAACTCGTCTTTTCAAAGTGGCAATCCTCCAAGCCGCATTAAGAATTAAACTTTTATTAACAAAGTATAAAGGTCTCTCGATTGCTAAGCCTCCATTGTCCTTTGATTGACAAATGTCGTTCCATGATCCGTAAGGAAACGGATGGTAGCATTGTCCTCTTGCACTCCCGCCCACCAAATTTTTCTAATAATAGCAGTTATTTTAGCAATGAATTCTTTAGAGAAAAGAACAATAGAAAGATAATAAATAGGGATGGAGGCAAGAACCGAATTAATATAAGTGAGCCTACCCGCATGATTTAGCTTGTTAGCTTTGACAAGTAGTAAACTTTGCCCCTGAACTTGTTAACAATAAAAGCATAGGCCCTATTTCTATCTTTGTGAGAAAAAAAAGAAGGGGATGCCCTAGGTGAATGGTGTTAGGATTAAGATCATCTACAGGAAAGATGGATTTGATAGTAGAAACTAGAGCTGGGGGCACATTCCTACTAAAGAGGATAGAGGACTTACTTAAGTTTGGAAGTTGACCTGAAGCTTTGATGTAAATGGTCAAGGGCTGATTTGATGGTAAGGGCTTCCTCTTCAATTGCTTGTCCACAAATGATTAGATCATCTGCAAAAAGGAGAGAGTGGATGCTAGGACCTGTACGCCCAAATTGAATCCCTTGAATGTTTCCATTCTCGCAAAGTGCAACGAAGCATATCGACAGTTCATTGATAGCAATAATGAAAAGGTAGGGGGATAAAGGACAACCTTGTTCGATGCCTCTTGAAGGATATATGTAATCCGAAGGTTTACCATTAACCAACACCTGCATAGAAGTAGTAGAAATGCAAGCATACGGGAGATGAATGAAATGCTCGGAGAAATGGTATTTTCTAAGAGTCCGAGAGATGAAAGACCAACTAATACGATCAAAAGCTTTAGCAAGATCAACTTTTAGCAAGAAAGCACTACTTTTCCAGTTTTTAAATGAAAGGAGTGGATGATTTCTGGGTAATGATAATGTTAGTCGCTATATACGCCCGCCATGCACAAAAGCAGATTGAGAAGGATGAATAAGATCGTGCAAATGCTCTTTAATCCTCGTTAGCAAGAGACTTAGCAATAATCTTATAAGACACATTACACAAGCTAATAGGTCGGAAGTCCCGTCAAGGTCTATTTGAATCTCATGAATTAAAAACTAAAATATCGAAAAGGTACTGCTCATTAGATAAACTTCTAATTTTTTTTTTCTAATAGACTATTTTCAAATTCTTCTCAATGGCTAGAAACCAAACAGGGCCCGGGAGGCTCGTGCGCCGCCGCCCTAAACCCTAGGGGCACCGCCGCCGGCTCCCGCTTTCCACCACCGCTAGTCCCCCTCCCTTCTCCTTCGGCATCACACCGGAGGTTAAAGGGAGTGGGGATCCATCGTTTTTAATAAATTTTTTATCCTAGTTCAAGGTTTCTCTGGAGATCCAACCGAAGAGACTGGCCATGGCGTAAGGCGTCGTCAAGATCATCGATGGAGCAATGGAACATGTCTCTTCCTCAACGGTGATAGTAGGACGAAGACATCACCATTGATGGAGAATAAGGTACTCCGGCCCTTTCTTTGTCTCGCTATGGTTCTATACAGACCATGGCGATGGGCTAGTGAGATTTAGTTTTCCAACGACATCTATCGGATGTCGGTTGGACTTGTGTTCTCTCATGATGAATCTAGTGAGGGCAACGGCGATGAGTTCAACGACGAATCGGCGGCGCCAATTTCATTATGTTTGCATGTGGAGTTTTAGCGGTTTATTCCTCTTTTGCAAAAGTGATGGGTATGGGGATGACGGCGGTGGACGGTGAGTTGGCCCCATTCGTTCGGATCGGAGCTTGTGTCCGTGGCATATCCGTTTGGGATGGTGATCTTAGATGGTGGAATTTATGGTTTTTTTCAAGGTTTCTTGTCTCCCATCGGTGGAGGTGGAGTAGTTTGATTTATTTTTGTAATGAGAGGATGTAACTTGCTTTAGTATCGATGGAATTTTTCCTTATCAAAAAAAAAAAAAACAACAAACAGGGCCCAAGAGTAAATTGCATGCTGATTACAAGAATTTACAATGTACCTTTTCTTTAACACAAGTTTGAGTGCGGTTCTCATGGGGACTCGTTGTTGGTAAATTAAATGTTGAAAGTGATTGATGGGTTTTTATCATTATCTGTGCCTACCTAATGCATTACTGATGTGCATAATAGAGTTTTTATCGTTATAGATGTTGATAGTGATCTCTTTTTTAACCAAGACGCTGACTGCTGATTGTCGATACATGCTCGCTGATTGTTCCTTGTTTACTGTACTAGCTAGCTAGGGGTACGATGTAAGAGTAAACTAAAACGCTTTCTACACTCATGTCCATGGACAAAGCATTGCCGTTATGCCGTATCAATCGAATTGAATTAGCAGTGTCAAGGAGAAAAAACAAAAAGGGACATGTGTGAAAAAGTATGGCATGCTCCCTGGACTTTTGGTGTTGATTGCCTAGATTACTCATATTTGTGTGAATACAAAGAGTATATGTAGTATATATGCTTTTGTAGTTCCATGTGAGCATAAAGCCACGAGAGGGGAAAAAATACGAATTCCAAACTATGCAATCTTTTTTTCATGATACTCGGCGAAATCATTTTATACAGTTACTTTTCAGTGCCGATTCAACAGGACAAGTCGTGATACAACAGAGAGTCAAATCTTGTCCATTTGTTCCGGTATAAACAGTGGCGACTGTGAAGACACAGCAGCCACACAATCCCGTGCCCTTAAACTATACGGAGTAGCTGGCAAGCGAGGCGAGAGCGCGACAGCGCGAGAGGGACGGCAGGCAAGTGGGCGGCAGTGGCAGCCGCCCGCGCGCGCAGCCACAAGCGCGCGAGAGCGAAGAAAACGCCGTCGCCCCCGCCCGCACCGCAGCCAGACGCTGGAGAGAAGCGCCGGAACGAACGCGCGGCGCCACCACCCACATCACACTGCCCTGCCCCAGCACCACCCACCCAACGCCACGCCCCACGCCACCACGCGGACCGCAGCCGCGCTGCAGCTGCTCACACAGACCTCCACCTCCACGCGAGCGAGCGGACGACACGACGCGGCCATCACCGCACGTTGAGATCCCTCTCCGCCCCCTCCTCTCGATGGTCTCCGCCAGCGCGCCGCCGCCGCCGCAGTCCGATGCGGCCGGGTCGGGTGAGGACGCGAGCAAGAAGGTGCGGAAGCCGTACACCATCACCAAGTCGCGCGAGAGCTGGACGGAGCAGGAGCACGACAAGTTCCTCGAGGCCCTGCAGCTGTAAGCAGACCGCAACCCTTCACAGCCTCACTTGGGTTTTCATCTGTTTTGATTTGATGCGCGGTCTACACAAGCGCCGGCTTTGTGGTGTATTCTGGCTAAAAGATTATGTTTTCTGTCTTCTTGATCCGTTATTAATTATATCGTTGTCGATTTTTATTTTTTAATGCTTTGAGCATTTTCCTGAAGATATGGTACAGTAGTAATAAATAGTCGGTGCAGCTGTTTGTTCACTTATTTGGGTTTGTAACTCAATTTCTTTTTATGCTTAATCTAGAACTTTATTAGTTGAAGATTTCACAGTCGTTTTTAGGTCCAACATGGGGAACAAATTATGTGTTCAGGCAGTTCAGCTACTGTGATTTACAAAGCTGAATATGGAGTACAGGTAAAATAGGATGAATCCAATTAGCAGCATTTGAAATTTGAAATAATGAAGAAACTGTGCTCTTTGCTGTGCTGGTGCTACCATTAGGCAGTTTTTTTTAGGATTGAACTAGTACTTCACTACCTGAAGAGTTTTCGGTTTTTTCATTTGGAACATAGAAAAAAAAAGATGTATTGGGCACTTAGGCTACTGTAGTTCACGAGAAGAATATGTAGGACAAATAGAAAGCATCCAATTTGCGGATGATGGAACTTCAACTGATGAAGACTCTAGTGCAGCAGTGCTCTTTGCTCAACTGGTGGTGTCATTTGGCTGGGTAGGGCACACAGTTGATTCTCTAAGCCAGCAGAGCATGTGTTCTTGCAATTAGTCTACCGACACAAGTTAAGCAGGATCCAAAATTACACCTCCTCCATCCAGTTGAAAAGGCCTCGTGCATCTTTATCAGCATATGCTCTGCAGATGGCCTTACACACACAGATTGTTAGCAGTATTCTGGCTTCTCTCATTCTCTGCTTCATAATATTTTGATTGCCAGCGTTAACTTGGCCCTGATTGGACACCTGAATTTATTGACGTCTTTGGGCATCATGATTTGTTGTCATGATGCCACTCTTGGTCCCAAACTCCCATAGCCTCATGTTCTCAGACTATCGTTATCTCTGCACAACTTTTCTTTTTGGTGCTTACGATAACAGCCTTCTGCATATGAATGTGGTGGTAACGTGCCTTGTTGCCCCAAGAGCACACCATTTACTGTTCTTGAATCCATACACCTGGCCCAAAAAATAGTCAGTGAAATATAAGACTACGTCTTGCATGTAATATCGGTGTGCCAACTATGTTTGTTTTCTTTTCAGCTTTGACCGTGACTGGAAGAAGATAGAGGCTTTTGTTGGCTCCAAGACTGTCATCCAGGTATTCCTATTGTAAATGGAACTATAAGCTGTTTAACTGTATAAGAATCCTGTTAATCCAACTTTTTAACTTATGCATCAACAAATCAAGTGAAATAATGCATCAAATATTCAATTTGTTACTTTCAACAGATGCTGATTAACAAATAACTGAAGGTTTTGCCATGGTTGTGTTCTTTTTCTCTGTGTTACAACAATAGAAATAGAAACATTAGAAATAGCAGTCAAGCGTTACAACATTAGAAATATCAGTCAATTTCGATATCTTCTTCTCCTGGGCTCGGCCTACATTTTTCATTGTTAAAGAAGCTCCTATCTGTTCATTATCAATTGATTCTATCCTAGAACCGTTTTCATTTAGTACTTTGGTTTGGTGTTGTAGATTAGGAGCCATGCACAGAAGTACTTTTTGAAGGTTCAGAAAAATGGAACCAGTGAACATGTCCCGCCTCCACGACCAAAGCGAAAAGCTGCTCATCCATATCCTCAGAAGGCTTCCAAGAATGGTGAGACTTCATATCCCCAGAAGGGTGCAAAATAACAACCATATCTATCAGTATCATGCACCGTGGGGCATTGAATTTACCAGCACCCTTTGTATATCAAATAGTTGCTTTAATGTCCTTTCCCTGACTTTCAGAACCAAATTATGGGCTCAAGACAGATTCATCTTCCATCCATAGGAACTCTGGCATGAATGTGTCTGTTTCTTCATGGGCTCATAGTTCCATCCCGCAAGCTGTTGCTTCAACAATGGTGAAAGGTTTGTATTCCACTGTGCTTCTTCTGTCAAAATGTTTTGTTGGAATATTACTCAGTTAATTCTTATCTTTCACCCAGAAGATTTAGGTGCTGGAACACTGGGTCCAAATAATTTTTGCTCAAGCAGTACTGAAGGCCCTCCAAGAACATGGCAACCTGGTGGAACGAATGATCAAATAAATCAAGTTCCATCACTCCGCCGTTAGTACCTCTTGATATTTTCTGCTAATCATCTTACAGTGCAAAATAATAGTTACTCAGATTCTGTCCACCTCTACTATTTCTAAGAATTATGTTTTAATCCTCCTCCTGTGCACCTTTTCTTGTGAATTTGTAAGCTTCAATCTTAAAAATGCTGGCCCCTTCTTTAGAATGAACCAAACTCCAATAATCTCTTGATGGTGCTTAACATACGGAGAAATTGTGTAACTCAAAACAGTGCAATTCATTTCTTTATACTGTTTTTTTTCAAATATTTTACAATCTCCAATATTGAATCTTTGGCTTGAATGAATGCTAGCTTATCCAGATTGGCATCGTTGACATTTCTATCCTGACTTTCAAATATTTGATACAGTTATGCCAGATTTTGCGGAAGTGTACAGCTTCTTAGGTAGTATTTTCGATCCAAGCACAAGTGGTCATCTGCAGAAACTTAAGGAGATGAATCCAATTGATGTTGAGACGGTATGTCAGACATGGATATGCCTTATTTTCCTTTCCTTTTCTCTTCATAATCATAAACATTTCCTAACTAGTCTGCAGTAACATGTGCACCATTTGTCCTCCAAAATAATGGCTTTTGACAAATTCATAGTTACAACTACGCAACATAAACAATTTCTGCTAGTCTTTACTCTTTACTATGTACGATGCCTAGTAGTTAAGCTCTCCTCATTCAAGCATTGTGGCAAACTGAATAGTCATCATGTTTCGTTGTCTCTGTTGAATTCATCGTTTCCTCAAAATTATGGTTTGAAACTCTCTGCCTGTGTTCACTGATTGACATGTGTCTATTCACCATTAGGCACTGTTGTTGATGAGGAATCTCTCCATCAATTTGACGAGTCCTGATTTTGAAGATCAAGTAAGTAGTTCAAACATGTCTTCACTCTTCAGATTATGCCTCTACTAAATTGTTTGCCACTAATTGATGATTGTGTATTTCGACCCACTACCACTAGTAATTATAATGTGTTCTTTAGGGGTCTGGTTCATGCTTCTGTGTTTTGCTGTTTGCAACATTTCTCTATGGTATTTCCTTTACCTTTCTTAAAATGTTAGTATTCAGAACTATGTTATCCATCATGTTATGTCATTTTTGCTGTGCGTATACAATGGAGGTAGCCGCTGCCTTTTACTTCAAAAAAAGTGGAGGTAGCCACTTTGAAAATTCTGATTTGGTCAGCATGTAAAGAAGCTACACATGATTTGTGTAGTTTTGCCTTCTTGAACCATTCATGATCTTAATTTATGCTTCTAGTAGTGCTTGCCAGTTGGTGATGCCAGTACACAGTAGAGCAGGCCTGAAGTCTGAACTATCTTATATCATAGACTTTTATGCCCTGACACCCACATTGCATTGAGTGATAAAACACAAGATTAATCTGTGCTAAGTGTATCAGGTTAGCACGGATTAATCTTCAGAAAGTTAGTCTTCAGTAAAGAACTAATCTGTGGCAAGCACATCAGGTTAGCCAAGCGCCTCAGCACTGATAAACTTGTATATTAAACTAGGCATGCAGTATAGTTCGATCATCTAATCAGGATTATGTTAAAAAAATCATCTAATCAGGATGTGATTTCTCTTATTCTCAATCATAAAAAGGAACTGAGCTGTACTCTGCATTTTGTCGCAGAGGAAGTTGCTGTCTTCATATAGCACTTCTGATGGACTTGGGCTAGGGAGCTCCAGGAGTTCAGCTCTAGCGATGAGTACGCCTTTCATGTAAGGTGTGCCTTCTTGGTTGCCCCCCACCTCTTTTGTTCCCACAATTTACTGACAAGTTCATAACTATTCCAGAATTAAAGGCGAATAGAGTGGCCAGGTCTCTCGACATATAATTTTAGTTCGACAGACCTCAGGATGGTGCCCTGGCGTAGCACCGATGAGTGATGAAGGCGCCTGCACGTTTGTGCTTCTCGCTAGTTTCATGCCTTCGGCTGAAGATTGTGTAAGGGTGCAGCCGTGTACAGTAGGCTTCTGAAAGGTGAGATTAGTCTGCGGCCTGATGTATGTGTATATATACTTTTTGCCAGGAAGCGTGTGCCCTTCCTGTTCTACTCTACCCAAAAGCTCGGTCATCTAGGCTCATGAATGCTGCTTCAGATCAAGGCTGTCCTTGGAAATGGAAGGAGGAAAGGAGATTTTGAGTAATGCCGGTTACTCCCTTTCCCATTCGTTGAGTTCAGTTTTCTGATTGGTTTCTGGCTGCTCCTCTTGATACGGAACTTGCGCCCCATGTGGCCGTCTCCATCTGACTGAGAAAGCATGTGTGCAAGTTTAACTTGAGAAGTTGAGGCGATCATGGTGCTGTACTGCTGTGATGCGGCTTATCTTCCCCGTTTGAATATTTGTTGTTCCTATGTATTGTCTATATTGCATCAGGTGTTGCCCTTGTGTAAAAGGAAAATAAATTCAGTGTAAAGGAGACTTGTGCGTTAGTACTACCATTTGAAAGGTCTTCTCCACATTTTATTTGCTCAGCAGTCTGGTTACTCTGGCAACGAGTTCATTGCAAGGGTGGATATGTTATTTGAAATGGCCTCTTTAAATGCTTACTTTTTTTTTGGCAATGCTACTCATATAAAACAGCAAAGTCAGGTTTTCCAATGTCCAAAGAAATGTTGTTAACAGAAATACAGGCAATTTCCTGGAACCAAGTTCGTGCTAATTTCGGTCAGAGATTGCAGCAACCCTTGTTCAAAACAAAAAAAATGCAGCAACCTCGGGCAAGTATGGGTGCTGAATCGGTTGTGGACAGCATTTCAAATTGTATGCGTAATTTGCTGACGATTTGGCAGCAAGTTATGAGTAATGAAAAGTCTTTCCAAAAAAAAAAAAAAAAAAAAAAAAAACCCCTTACCAACTGCGGTACTTAAGAATTTGTCGTCCAACTGCGGGTGCAGCCATCGCATCTCCAGCTCCAGATGCTCACTTCGCCTTGGCGCAAATAATTCCGGCACACGGGAAAAAAAAAACGCAAGGATTTCTCGGCTCCTCGCGATCTGCTCTTCACCGAGCATCCCAAGAGAAGCTCGGCCACTGCGCTATCTCGCCCACAAAGTCAGCACCAGCAGCGGCTGCGGCGCCATGGCCACCGCCCCCAACGCCCCCCCTCTTCCTGGTGTCCTCCCCCATCTCCACTGCGCCACGAACCCGCGCCGGGTCCTGCCCTCCGTCCGCCCAGCCGTTGCTGCGCCTCCGGCAGAGGCCGTCCTCGGCCGTCGCGGCCGCCGTCCAGGCGGAGCACCAGCCCGCGGTGGCCGCGACGCCGAAGCCGCCCGCGCTACCGTTCCGCGTCGGCCACGGCTTCGACCTCCACCGCCTGGAGCCCAACCTCCCGCTCATCATCGGCGGCATCAACATCCCTCACGACCGCGGCTGCGAGGCTCACTCTGACGGTACGCGCTCCTGTCCTGCAGCCGCCACTGCTCTCTATCGTGTCCCTGCGTCGCTCCGTTTCTGACCTCGCGTTTGGGAATTTCTGTTTCGCCCTGTGCAGGCGACGTGTTGCTTCACTGCGTGGTCGACGCGATTCTCGGCGCGCTGGGGCTGCCAGACATCGGGCAGATTTTCCCGGACTCTGACCCACGTTGGAAGGGCGCCGATTCTTCGGTGTTCATGAGGGAAGCTGTGAGTTTCTCTTCTTTCTAGTGCGTTATCTCTAGTTCATTCGATGCAACCAATTCCATACTGTTTCCCTGACCATCATGTTAGGAGCTGTGGTGTTTTGAATGCTTTATTATCACAGCAAAATATAGAGTTTCATAGAGAAATTTTGGAAAACAGTTGGGTAATCTCTACTGATTAATGATTATTATGAAGCATGTCAGGATTTTGATATCATGTGTGCTTGAAGTGCTGGATCAATTTTTAGAGCATACTGTAGATTGCTTACATAAAATTTGGTCAACCATTCGTAATTCCACATCATTTTTGTAAATGAATAATTTCACATCTTATTGCATACCATATTGTTTAATTAGTTGTCTCTGCTCATATTTGTTATAGAGTATAGACTTATAGCTTTATGTCATAGGTGCCTTGTGGTATTTGGAATGGAGAACATACTTGAAAATGTGATAGTTCATTTCCTGTTTGCTCACTGTTTCACTGGTCTATTTTTCCTGAATCATTAGATGCTCAGTCGTTATTACTCAGTATACGTCACAAGATGTCTTGGCAGTTCTTACACGAGTTGCTGACTGCAAAATGTGTTTCTGACGTTTGGACTCTTCAAGGGCATAAAGTATTCCACGTTTTAGATTTCGTTCAAGGCATGGGCCACGTGCATAGAATGCTGACTCTGCTGTCTGCACATTTACTATTGGTACTTTTGGAGTTGGACAGAAATTTTCGCCATGCCTTAGAATTTCGGATCAAACTGTCTCTTTTTCTGCATAAAACAGTTGACTACTGAAATTTGTCTTATGTCACTTATGTAGCATGACACTTTTTTTTTTTTTGGGACAACATCACACACTGTTTGTTGCCCCTTCAAACAATTTATGCAGGGTGTTATCTCTAATCTGAGCAGCACTGTTTTCTCTTATAGAAAACACTTGCTTCTATTTTAACATTAAAGTGCTTGGATTCTCAATATACAACACTTTAAGCTCCTTCTATTGCCACGTCGTTTCAGGTGAAATTGATGCATGAAGCAGGCTATGAGCTGGGCAACCTTGATGCTACGCTGATCTTGCAAAAACCAAAAATTAGTCCACTCAAGGAGACAATCCGTTCGAATTTGTGCGACCTACTTGGGGCAGATCCATCTGTGGTCAATCTCAAGGCCAAGACACACGAGAAAGTCGACAGTCTAGGGGAAAACAGGAGCATAGCTGCTCATACTGTAGTTCTCCTGATGAGGAAGTAGAAAGAACAAATAGCAGCTAATTATATTGTGCTACAGAAAAGAGGTCGTTACGTAATACTTGTCCTTGTTGGAAATCTTCGTGTGGTTGAAACAATAGGGATTCTCCCCTTCTACGATGTATCATGATGTTGAGCTGTCTTTAATTGATATATAGGAATGAGATTTATATCGATATAAACAGAGGTCTGGCCGTCTTAGGGCCTGTTTGGTCTTATGACCAAAATAAGCTGAAATCAACTGCCAAACGCCACGCTTATTCCCACAGCTCTCAGTGTACAGTAAAAGCTGGATCAAACCAGCTTATTTTGATCACCGCTTTTACTCTATTTGTGCAGCTTATCTCAGAAGCGCTTCACAGGTAAGCGCTCCCATTTGATATCGCTTTTAGTGTGAAAATCCGGTGAACTTCATTTACACCCATAAAAATCTTTAATCAGGCTCAATAGAATGAAGCCTATATTATCAATTGGTCACAAGATACATAAAATTATGGGTTTAAATCAGATAGATTTAAACAAACTCATAAGTATTAGTGTATTAGTGACATCATTAAGACTTCTATACATTTTCTACTGGTGTACCAGATTATCTTATCATCAGTACAAAGGACAATTACCACTCAGTGTGATACTCAGGATTCTAACTGAGACAAAAACCGACCTGGTAAGCACATAGCATAGTTTCAACTTTCAACATGAAAGGAAGCATCATATAGAATATCAACGCAAGATTGAAGCAAGCGCTAATGCAATATGCTGCAGCTTTCTCCAGTTCCATGTGTGTTCGGTTTATTTACTTCTTCACTTCTTGCTACCTATATTCACTATTCTGGATTATTCAAAACAAATGGATCAACTGTAATTTTAAGTATAAGCACATGACTACAAAAGGTCTATTTCATAGTCTGACCCAACAAAAAAACACATCAGCAGCGAGATCTATTAAACATCTCGTGCATCAACTAAACTGCACTAAGTGGACTAAGTTTATTATGCACATCAGCAGCTAAATCTGCCATGTGCCTGTTCATACTGTGCCATACTGAATATATTTTTTCAGCATCACGATGCCTTGTATCTGCTGACACGAACTTAAAACCCTCGACCCCTCCAACATCTACAAAACTCCACCCAGTTTCTTTTCTCAATCCAACTCTCCTCATTTCAGTCCTAATCTTTGCAGCATCTCTCCATCTCCCAGCCAAGGCATAGGTATTTGACAAGGATACTCTCCATATGTCACTCTCTGGTTCCAAGGCGGACAATTCTTTAGCAACTTTTTCTGCAAGATCAACGTTCCCATGAAGCTGGCAAGCAGCCAAAAGAGGTCCCCAGATGGATGAATTCGGACGGACAGGCATGTCCCTGATGAATTCTTCAGCCTCTGCAAACCTCCCAGACCTTCCAAGCAGATCAACTACGCAGGCATAGTGATCCATGCTAGGTTCAATGCTGTGGTCTCTTCCCATGCTTTCAAAGCACCTGTAACCTTCTGAAATCAAACCAGAGTGACTGCAAGCTGATATCACACTCACAAATGTGATAGCATTTGGCACATGTGTTCCAGCATCCTTCAACTGGTGGAAAACCCTTAGAGCTGAATGACCATCACCATGCATACCATAAGCATTGATCATTGAATTCCAGGAAACGATGTCCTTTATATCCATCCGCTCAAAGATCATCTCAGCAAAATCTAGTCTTCCTAACTTAGCATACATGCTTATGAGAGCATTGCATATTGAAACATCGTATGCAAAATTGGATTTCATGATGTATCCTTGGATCATCTGCCCTTGATAAAGTAATCCTGCATTGGAGCAAGCCTGCAGTATGCTCAAGACCGTGACAAAGTCGGGCGCAAGGCCACCAGCAGCAGCATGAAGAACACTGAAAAGCTCCATGGCTTCATTCACACGGTCACTCTTGGCAAGGCATGAGATGATGGTGTTCCATGAAACAATATCCCTGACCTTCATACCTTCGAACACCAACTGTGCAGCATCGATTTCCTCAAATCTGGCATACATGCTCATAAGGGAGTTCTCAACGCTGATGCTTGGGAAGGCACCCATTTTAATCATGTGCGCATGGAACCCCATCCCGTTCTTCACGGACCCTGAAATGGTACAGCCGTACAGAACTGCCGCAAGAACATCCTCGTTGGAGCAAAGATTCCCATTCTTCAGGTAGAAGCCCTTGAAAAGACAGATAGCCTCTTCAACAAATCCATTCTTTGCATACATCATGATGAGAGAATTCACCACTGAGGCGTCATGCTCGAGCTCCAACAGAACAATAAGAGCGTGCACTGGACTGAACAATTCCGAGGCGCCCATCAAAGAGCACGCCTGGATGACGCTCAGCATCGTGACATTGTTGGGGAGGACGCCATCTTCCAGCATCATGACGAACACCTCGAGGGCCTCTTGGAGCATACCATTGAGCACGCACCCTGATATGATGGCCGTCCAAGAAACAACATCCCTGCAGGGCAACCCAAGGACCAGCCTCCGTGCGCTCACCACATCCCCAACCTTGGCGTACATGTTGACCAATGAACCGACCACGAACGGGTCACCGCATAACCCGCCTGCCACGAGGTAGCCGTGCATCATCCTCCCCAGCCGCTCGTCCCTGGCAAACCCACAGGCCTGCAGGACCGCGGCTGCCGTGAACTCGTTGGGGCGGACGGCGTCGTCCCCGCCCTCGTCGGAGCAACCCCAATCCAGCATGTCGAGGAAAGCGCGGAGCGCGTCCAGGGGCGCACCGAGGCGACAGTGCGCGGAGATGAGGGAGGCGTAGGTGGCCGCGTCGCGGCGGGGTGTTTCGTCGAGCAGGCGGAGCGCGCGGGAGAGGAGGCCGCATTGGAGGTAGGCGTGCAGGAGGGAGTTCGTTGCGGCGAGGGGTGCGTGCGGGGAACGGAGCGCGCCGGTCTTGAGAAGAGCGGCGTGGAGCGCCGATGTGAGCGGCTCGTCGCGCCGTGCCGCGGCCTCGCGGAGGAGGGCGACGGAGGTGGGAGGGGCTGCGACGGTGCCGTGGGAAGGCGGTAGGAGCGGAGGCGGGGAAGGGGTGCAGAGTGACAGCATCGGCATGTTAGCTCGTTTTGGAGGCTGGGCCAGCAACTCCCCGCGTGTCTGGATTAGGTACGACGGTGTGCGCGCTGTCTACACCAAACAGGATCCAGATGAAAGTTCACAAACGTCTCTTACTCATGTAGGTTTCGGTAGTGACGTGAACAATTAATTTCAAAATACCTCACAAAGATGCATCAGTTTTGAATGGCTGATTTGCTTATATTTCTCAAAATAACGATAGATTGCTACACCTGTGTAAAGGCCAATCAATATACGAAGTCCAGTGACGAGCGGCATCACCTCGCATGCGCCCCCGTTACCCTGAATGCAAGTAGCATATTCATGCTGGATGCTTACAGAGCTTTGACAACACTCTCATGTATCGAAGCCCTCGACATTCAACCACTGAATCAGTGCCACTTGTGCACGGCAGGGAAATACATATGGAAACCTCATACAAGATAAAGGCTTTGGCCCTTAAGGATCAGCTATGCCGGTTAGGATTAGTCTTCTTTTTTGCTGTCTGAATCTTCAAGAGCTTGCAGCCTTTCGACGAGAGGTGGGTGGGAGTAGTGATATGCCGAATACCAAGGATCAGTGTTCATTGCAGATAAGTTCTCTTCCTGAAATTTTGTAACATGCTTTAGAGTGCTGAATGCAAATCTTGGGCTGTATAACACTACTCCTGACAGTCAATGGAAAATAGAGCTACTCGATTATATCAAGAGGGAAAGCATGCTACATATATGATCACACCTTGCAGTCCAGATATTCTTTAGAAAAATAAACAGTAATGCCACTGTTTACTATAAGAACCACAGGATAAATTAAAATGGCGTTACCTGTAGTTTAACAAGGGCCACTCGGAGCTGAGGGGCATATCCAAGGTTCTTGGCAAAGGCGTCAGCCTAGAAATTGAATTAAAGTGAGTGCAACCAAAATCTAAGCTATCAATAGCAGGAAACTTGGAAGGCAGATAGAAGAATGACCTGGAATTCAAATGCTCTGCTGACAAGGTTCAGGCAGAAGCTCAGAAGGTGTTGGATGGGTATTATGGTGTGCTGCAATCAAAAGCAACACATGCATTAATCGAGCAATAATGATTAATTGTCAAAAATCTTGAGAAAGAACAATACAGAATGATGATGCCCGTTACAAACTATACTAAAACATACTTGGAAAATGATCAATCCAATTATTATTGGCTGGTCCTCGAAGCCAAAACTTTCAAATAGATCTTTGGAGTTCCTCACTAGAGTGTATCCTCCAAATTGAAGAAACATAAGCAGCTGCACAAGAAGCAATAATGAAATGAAAACAGAAAAATCCAACAGCAAAAAAAGGCTAAGTAACAGTTTTTCTCCTTTTCCTTCCAGCAATTCTAATGAGGGACAGCCACCCATCACAACACGTCCACTGTAACCATTGGCATCTTTTGGGGGCTTCACTAGAACTATCGCTTGGACAACCATAGGTGATACTTATTCCAATAGTAATAGTAGATAATTCGATGACCAGTTGTATCTGTGGATACAACTTTTATTATCACTACCCCCAACCTTAGTTTCATCCTTGCCTTCCAGGGTTGGCATACCCTTTCATTTGCAATGCCACATGTTTCCTTTGGGGGCAAATTTGCATGTTAAAGAAAATATCACTGGATACAATACACCCTTTCATCCAACAAAAACTCAAATGCTAGTGCAGGACACAACTGGATAAATATAAATGGCATGCAAAGGTCATAGCTAGTTATTTGAATGAGAGAATACCTGGACAGCTACAAAGGAATAGACAGTATGATTGAGTTTCCAGTGCCCAAGTTCATGTGCAATAACAGAAACTATCTCATCCTCATTGCTACACTGAAATCAACCAAAAAAAAAGATCAATTCTGTGCATGCATGCCAATGTTTTATGAAGCAGAATAACTTAAAAGTGGTTAGAAAAAATGTTTGAAGGATAGAACCTGCTGAATCAATGTGTCATAGAGCACTATGCGTTTATTCTTGAAAAAACCATACATGTAGGCCTGAAAGAGAATCAATGGTTCAAATAGCAGCATTAAATTATTGTTTATTAGGCAGTAATGAAACCGGGCTCAGAACATATAGAGTAATTAACATACATTACTGTGGCTTGATCTGGTAGACCCATCTACCACCTAAAAGCTTTTTCAAAGGAAACTTGAGGGAAGCTGCCAGCTTCTCTATTTTCTCCCTGAGGACTCCTTCAGGAAGCTGTTGACATCAGTGCAACCACAAATTTCAATCTTAACTCATGCTAATTTAGTGCAAAACAAGAAATAGCAGATGAAGCACATTTGAGCTATCACTAGAACAAGATACTCACAGGAGTGAACTTGTTAAACAGAGGAGCTATAACAACTGGGTATATTGTCATCATCAAAAGAGCTAATGCGAACATAAAACCCCAGAGATAAATAGCCAGGTAAGGTCCTCCAATCTGAAAAAAATACAGAGAAAAAAAAAGAATCAACTGATGCACTTAGATGACACTATTTTAAGTCACATGTGATTTTGATTCTGTGGACCTTGAAAAACACACTAACAAAACAGGTCAAAGGAAAAAAATGTGCTCTGCATATAACTGTTAATAACTAGTTTTTAAACAGTAGAACAAGAGGAGTTACCTGTACTATGTAGATGATAGCAGCAACGATTGGTGGCCCCAATATCATGGATAGTAAAATTCCTTTGATCATATCCCTAATGAAGAGCCATATAGTTTGCTACAAGGTATGAAGCAGAGAAATCTCAGTATACAAGTATCAGGAAAATGAAGATAAGAAATTCAAAAAGCCTGGTTACTTCAGTAAATCAGTACTTAACAAACACTACAAGTTGCCAAATATCAAACATATATTCCTACCTAGTTAGTAACAACAAAAGGTAAAAATAGAAAATGTGAACGCACCTTGTTAAAGCCATGCCGAGCCTCTATAACAAAAAGTTGAATAAAGAGAGAACGGCAAGTCTGTAATCTGCATTTCATGAAGTTAGCATTATTGTTTCACATCAATAGTGAATTTTTCTTTTGACAGAATCAATAGTGGATTTGACAAACATTTGTGCTCTAAATGAGAAGCTGTTTCTCTACAAAACAACATAATAGCACAGTTCTAGTAGGGTGATGGTGGACACAGCAATGAGCATGGGTTCAGATTCAAAATTAAAGCCATGGTTAGTCACCGAAGCAATCAACAGAAACAATGATTACAACCCATAAGAACTCAAAATATTGATCCATGCAAATTTGGAATAGATTAAATGAAACTTGCAACTGCTTGTTAAACAAAAACTAAACATTTATAGAAATGGTTAAATAGACATGGTGCAGTAATGGTAGAAGATAAATCACATTTTTTTCATTTTTGCTATAAACAAAATTTTCAAAATCATGAAAATAAACTGGCCAAACAGAGAGCAAGTAGTGGGACAGACAAACACTTTTGGACCCAAAGCACAACAGGGCATAGTGCGCATCAAAGTGTTTATAGATATCACACAATTCACAATGCTCCATTTTCAGTCCTCACTAATAAGTCATAACACTTACTACCATCATAGTCAGATGATCCGGCACTAATGTAATAGCACAATAACACTATTGGTTCAACAAAACGAAGTAAATGCTGCACATATTCCAGTTTTAAGTGCCAGAAGCTACAGAAGCTAATCAGATATATTATAGATGGGTACAAAAGGATAAATGAATTTAACATAGATTATGGTTTAGGGAGGAGAATTAATAGTACCTGTGACCAAACCATGGCACCAGCTAAGAATGCAAGGGTGTGTATTATCTCATTCTCAGCATTCAGCCCAACATTGCTAACTAACTCTCCAGATTTCTGCAGAAAGATCTGATCTAGTCACAAACCAAAACACTAGCATAAAAAGATTGATGGAAGCAAGGGATTTGTTTTACCTTCCAAAACCAGGGAAGAACTCTATAGTACAGTATTGTGGTATCCATTAAAATAGTCACAGCCTCATGAACAAAATGGAAGTAGCTGTAAGATAAAGCAAAAAGGCTTCAACATCAATAATCTAGATAGACAGGCCAGCTAATGGATTTGAGCGTCAGAAATTATTTCAAAATGAAGGTTCCAAAAGGGGACAACAGTGTTGTATAAACCTTTTGTCGAGGCTATAAGCTCTAGAGCGTTCAAACTTTTCATCACTAATTACTCCCAGCAAGGGTTTTGGCAAAGTTGGGAGCTTGAGGGCTCTATGCTGACGAATGTCAAGATATGTCTCAAATATGTACATGAAAATCATAAAACCTGCAACACATATACATGTTTAGAAAAGCAACAGTCACAACTCACACCAAGTAAACAACAACAATACCAAGTCAATAATGATGAAATTAGGCATATCATCTAATCAATGAATAAGAAAATTGTTTACTTCATTCGTAAGAAATTTCTGGCAGACCCTAAACGAACACAGGCCCATATGAAAAGTAAAAGAAGTTGATAGTATTTAAAAAAAAAACGATTACCAAATTCCATTGGTAGGGTTAGGAACCATTTTACACTATCTAGACATCATCAAATCTGCAAGATACTGCATATTGATAGAGAAGAATGGAGCTTTGCATCACAAGCATAAGTTCTCAAAGTGAGCTGACTGAGTTAGCACGGTGGCTCTTCAATTCAAGTTGTGTATTCTAGCAACACTGAATCAATTGATAACATCGTGCTACATTCAATTCAATCCCTCAATATTATAATCCTGTGTGCATCAATTTTTTTAGAGCTGCCTGGCAACCAAAAAATCCATGAAAAAAATAGCGCGCTAAGCCGCTAATAGCGGCCAGAAGCACCTGTCGCGATGCCAAATAGCGCGCTAATAGCGCCGCTATTGCGTTTTGGCCAACCTCCCACTAAATTCTATAGCCCGCGATCTTTTTCATGGCAAAAAATACATCAGTCATCTAAGCTCATCACAGCCGATCTCCCAAGGTTATCGCAGTCAACAGGGCCACATAACATTAGGCTCACTAGATTTCACCAGGGCAACCAAAACACACATCAGTCATCCGCGGCGCCCAACCGGTTCCACGGCATGGCCAACCCCCACCCCGCGACTGCCAAACCCTAGGGTTTAAACAGGGATCCCGCGTCTTCTCACAGACTAAGACAACCAGCGAGTACACCCTAAATAACGAGCGCTAGGGAGGCGGGGACTTACAAAGCACGGCCTCCAGGTAGGGCAGCGCCATTGGAGCCGAGGGAGGCGGCGGCCGCGGCGGGCGCTCCGGAAGCCGAGGGGCGGAGATGAGGGCTGAGGGCTGGGGCTGAGGCGAGGGATCGGGGATATAACGAAGCGGGGAAGCGTGACGCGGCGCACGCGCGGGATGCTTTGCTCGATTCCGGTGCTCGGAGCTGCGAAGGGAGGAAGGAAGGAACGACGAAGTTTATAAACTGGCGTCCTGAATCAAAGGGTGGTCACGCCGGAACTGGGCACGGCTGAAGACCGAGGCTTGAGGCTTGGCAGTGAAGCCAAACATGCCGCGGCGGCCTGCGGCTTCGTCGGCTGAAGCTTACACTGCACGGAGCGTCCGCAGCACGGTTCCTCTCTTTCCTGAATCCTGACGGGGCCGTATAGGCCGTGGAAAAGATCACTGGATTAAGTAAGGTTGGGCCTGCGTGATCATGGCTAGAACTAGCCCATTATGAACATATGGCATCATGGGCCTTTTGGGCCAAATTTATCACCGGCCTTGCTCCAAAAGTCGCTAGCTGGACCGAAGTGTACAGAACATAATGGACTGATGAAGTCATGAAGTGATGTGTTTGGCTGTGACGGTTGATTAACCACATCTTACTCTTAGAAGTCATGTGGTCTAAATATCGCTGACACCCCACCATTATCTATGAAGGTAATGCAGCATGTGTTGTATAAATGCACATGAGATATGTCAAGAGAAATCTCATGAAGCATTTTGCTCCAAAGTTCTTTTATCCCCACAAGCTCCAGAAGAGTAGAGAGATAAAAATCCTGCAAGCAAGATCATGTGACAATCTTGTAGACTTGTTCACCAAGTCATTGCCCGCCTCCACTTTCCACAAGTGTGCACGTGGAATTAGTATGAGGTGACTTAGGGAGTTGCAGGATTTAGGGGGGGCAAACCCCAAAACCATAGCCCATGGTTGTGATCCTAGAGATCATGAGTCGGTCCTGAAAACCCGACTTGAGCATCAAGCTGTTGAACTATTTTTTCGTTTGAGTTTTTCACCGAGTTTTCTCATATAAGGTTTTTCTAACGAAGCAAAGGTGTGAACATGGCTAGCACGTGTAAATGTACTATTTTCTTTTAGCCTTTTTCCCACTAGTTTTTTTTTTTGGGAGTTTTTAACGAGGCATTATACAAGCGTGATTCACCCAAGGCGGAGTATTGTGAAATATCGAGTGTGGGTAACCTCAAGATTTGTGAAGCATGAATCTCAAAGTATGAAGGAGGAAGATATTTTGTACAATCGTAGCAAATCGAGAGAATTCCTCTTTACGGTAACAATACATATCCAAAGTTTCACCTCCCTTATAAATAGGAGGTCCCTTTCACCATGTAAATCAGCGATGCGAAAGGAGAAATAATGTGAAGTCGTCCCTCCATCTCTTTGTTTACTGATCTCTCTTTTGTTTGTGTTCCCAAGATACAAGGATTTTACTATTTACTAATACTAATAAGCTGCAAAGTAGATGAAATAAAGAAAATGAGGTGCGTAGTATATACTTTAATTTCGCCGCAACAAAAGAAGAATAGTTATGGATTGGAATGGAAATATGAACAAAACTTGAATAATCATCTAGGCCTATCATACCATGATCATATAGCAGTGATTCAACCGTAGATAGTGAGGATATCAAGTACTCGTCACATATATCCTTTCCATCATCATATTCTTCACAAAATACTTACATTGTTTCTTAAGTCTGATTTATTTTTCATCATGTCAACACAGCTCATATATATTGGACTACTTTTTATTATGTCACGTGGCCTATGATGAAGATGGCGTGTTGATGGGTTAATAATAACACCTGATGCAATCAGTCCCTTAAACATTAACTCGTACCTATTACTAATAAAGCATTAAAAAGACCTTTGGTCCCATGGAAATGGGGCATGTCCGCATATACATTTTCTATTCAGTAGAGTAAAACTAGATAACTACAAAAACATGTATATAGATCATTCAATTGCTATATAACCATGAAAGCACACGAAGCCTTAGAGTAATATACAATTTGGAAGAGCATCTAAAAAAACTTTTCATCAAATTTGGTTAGAGAAAGTTAAATTTCTCGAGGATCTAGGTTGTTACCTTTAGTAGTTCCATCGATTAATGCGGTGGCAAAAAAAAAAATGACTTTGGCGATATCAATCTTCTTGTACACATAATATGTGGATTTTTCGAATAATTTTTCTGAATAAAGAACACAAATATCAACTATGCAATAAGAAAGATAAACGGATGTATAGCCGGGATCTTTGGCAACTATACGAAATGTAGAGAGACCATAATATTGCCACACAATTGTTCTGAATTAGGCATTGAATAGTGATTCGCAAAATGCAAGTTCAAACCATGATGTGGTTATTTGGCATAAGTAAAAATCTTAAATTGAGTCACATGAACATTACATGAGCCATAACTTTTCTTTGAGCTATAATTGTACAACAAGAGCAAGTTTGGTAACGTATAAGCAAGTTTTATTGATCTTTGAACTTATTAAAAATAGGATGCAATAAAATGTGTTTTTACTCTTTGATGGAGGAGAATGAGATATACTTGACCAACTTGCTTCATGATATACAAAGAGGTGGGATGGGTATGGGTTCCAATTGTTGTTGACCAAATGGCCATCCCATAAGGAATAGCAAACTCTTTTGTTGCAGGATTAATCATGGTAACATCTTTCATACCAACCATATTAATTTTCTCTTCTACAACCTGGGTGAGTCTATTGTTGAACCTAAACAAATATCGGGAGACAAAAGGTGCATTAAGCGTAGATTGACAAGATATTCTTCAAACCTCTCATATCAACTAGACAACTACATAAACATAAGAAATGTTGCACAAAAGCAAAGCAAATATATGGCACTACATTTTTAGAAATGCTTTAGGATCTTCATGTGAAAGAAGAGAAAAGTTACTTCATTTCATTTTACACAGTATAGCTATGGGTTAACTAGAATGATGGAAGACACGAAGGGAGTCACAAAGCATAAAAAAGACTTGCATTGTAAGAATTGAAATGTTTACATAATTTACAGTTGGGCATTCAAACATAACAGTAAAGTGAAGTTTCGGCATATGTTCATCCTCAGAAAGGTTTAGAATGGAAGCTCTTTCAAAACATTTCAAGACACCCTTGATGTTTTGAGCACCATCTACTTCCTACAATAGTAATGGTCTATCAAATGCATTCCATTGTACAAAATATGTAGAAATCGTTTGCTTAATCAAGATAAACAAAATACAATAAATTATGATGGAGAGATGCAACGAGTAGACTGAATGTCTTTGTCCTACTACGAGAGCCAGAAGGAACATGTAGGCGAAAAACAAAGATGATAAATGGACTTGTTCTTTCAAGTTATCTTGACATGGCATGATACAATGAATACACAAAGCAATAGATACACCGCCGTACACCAAGGCACATACGAAATTTAGTACCCAAGGTAATGTTGGCATCAATAGAAGGATGAAGGAAGGTAATTTGTTTATGAAAAATAGCTTTGCCCATCAATTCAATGTAGGGACTTCATTGCTTCAATAGACCTTATATAGTACTTACTTTTAGGAAATGTCAATTCTCAGTCACGCCTTGAGAGAAGATTGTTGTCCTAGCCCAAATACTAACAATGAGGTAATCACAATCCACAACAAATTCACCATTTCCATCAATATCAATAATTGTCATAACATCTGATGATCTGCACGGGACCTTTTTGTTTGTTGGATCAATCTTGAAGCACTCAATGTCCCAAAACCAGTAAGCATAATTCTATAGAATGATATATACACACAACAGTTGTTGAACTCTAGCATTTTATTATATATTATGAAATGTAATGTCTAGAATATATTGTGCTAACATAAGTGCTATAAATCTAAAGCATATTCCCTTTGGTCCAAAGGACATATGTTTCTCACAATATCTAATGGACACTCCACAATAGTATGCGCTTCGGATGTGCCATGTGTACGACGGGGGTGACCCGCGAAGGGAAGCCTCGGACGAGATAAGCCTGCTAAAGTTTGACCGGGTGCCTTGGTTAGAGGTAGCATCCAAAGCTTAACAGCAGGCAAACGCCACATTATTCCGGCATTTATCCTTGCTTTTCTAATATGTACAAAGCTAGTTGGTGAGCACTGAGCAAGTGATCATGCATAACCATGTAGGTGAACTCGGTCAACCACTACACGGATCCAAGACCTGTTGTCAATCAAGCAGTAAAAAGATGCAATCCTGAACTGTGTTTACTTCGTAACATGAGTTGCGTTGCCCCCACGACCCGTGGACAGGCTAGTGCTATTGTTTAGCACTATAGGGCGCAAAACACTACAAATTATGCATGGACACAGCTGGTTAATTAATCTATATGCAAGTGAGCACGTAGTGACAGGGCTACGAGGCATCAGTAAGACAAAATGCGACGTATGGATGTCGTCATTGCTGTTGCTAAACAAACTGCATGCCAAACTGGTTAAATCTGTACTGTAGTCGAGTGAGCAGGGGGGTCGAGTGAGACCAGCTAAGGACGCGTCAGTAAAGACAAATGTGGCGTATAGTTGTCGTCACCGCCGTTAGTCTTGTACAGAGGTCCTGTGCCTTTCTCTGGCAATGAAAACAACGCACGTTCTCGTACACTGATGTTTGATGCTGCATCTGCATCTTGCCGGTGTTGCAGTCGCCAGTTCATTCACGGCTGCAAGTCTTGGTGTACGTACCGTCCTACTCCATGGCCGTATGCCCGCATCTTACGCAGATGAGATATTCTCCCATGCCACACCAGCTCAACTGCGAAGCGAGGACCCCGCTCCTGCTCGAAGCGAGCGGACAGTCCTCGCCTACTCATGGCTCATCACCGAGTGGGTCACGGGAACGAATCCAATTCCGAATTCCGATCGATGCGTCGCCGACGGCCCCACTGGTCATGGTCGGTCTGCGGGGGCTGTTCTTCTCGCCGCGGGAGCATTTCTCGGCCGGAGCGGAGATCCGGAAGACCGGCGCAGGCATGACGGCATGACGCATCGATCGGCTGCGATGACGCAGGAAGGATGCCGGAGGCCGGGGTGCGGACAACCGCTTGCGAGCAGGAGCCGCGGTTGTGTTGTCTCTTCCCGTGGCCCGTACGCCGGGGCTGGCCGATCGCGTCCATGCGAAACAACAAGAGCGCCAGCGTCCACCTCGGGAAGAAATTAGGTGCACCTGACATGCCGGCATGTTTGGTACAGTACTCTACCTGTCATGGATCCCTTGATGTGCCGTACACGTATTCGGCGTACGTGCATCATTGCCCCGGGTGCATCCAATTTCGCATGCAGCTGGAGATGCGATGCCGATACCGATACGATACGATGCCCCGGCCCGGGGTGATGCGACGGGGAGGCGACCGAAGAAGTCCAGGATCTCCTCATCTCGTCTTTTCAGGGGCATGATTGTTTGCTGATCCGGCACAGTAGATGGGTATGTGAACCGTGGTCATTACATGCGCACAATGATACAAGCTGGTACTTTGTCAGTGATGTAATTTGAAATTTAGTGATGCCGGCGCGTGTGACAGTGTCTACGCACGAGCTGGACCAGTGCTTGGCACAGTACAAGCTTTGGCCGTGCCACGGTGCCAGGAGCCAAAGCCAGGGCCCGGGTGGGGAAGACGGCCACGGCAGTCGGCAAGAGGGAATGCTGCGGTGGCAGAAAGGGACACGCACGCTAGCTCCACCGTTGCCGTGCTGATCATGGCGCAGGACAGGACGTACGCGACGGCCCCCGACCGCACCGCCACCACGATGCGGGCGCGGCATGGCATCGGTTTTGCTCGCTCGCCCTCGCTCTGTTGCCCACCCGCTCGCGCCAACCACCGCCCTGTTCGGTGAACTCCATGCGCGCACGGGCACGCGCGATGCGACGCCAGACGGGCCTGGCCACGGCGCCCATCGCCATCGATCCAGATTCCATCCAAAACTAAAGAGAACGCAACGCCTTTCCACGTCCTTTCCCTTTTCACCAGGTCTCGCCATGATTAGCACCATAGACATCACTCGATCTAGGATGTTCACTCGTAAGTCGTACTAGGATCGAGTAGAATACAGAAAAAGGTAGTAACACAACACATTCTCGTGCGTTTTCCAGTACGCGGTAATGGAACAAAATGAACTGATATATTGCTTTTGAGCAGCGCGCACGTACATTGCCACCTCGGGTAACAAAGAGAAAAGACAACGCACGTGTACCCACTATACACGCCACGCAGGTGGCGAGCGGCGGTGGCGTGACGGCGTCCTGGGCACCGGGGACCTGCCCAGCAGTTCCCGGCGTGAGACGGAGGAGGCCCGGCGGACCGGTGTGGCGCAGTCGAGGGAAGCCGCGGCGACGAACACGTCGTCCCAGATCTCGGCGAAGGCCCGGAGGATGGCGTCGTGGTGGTGCGGCGCGTTGAGGGTGAGGAAGCGCCGGAGCATCTCGCGCAGGTCCTCGCCGGAGACGATCCCGTTCTCCACGATCATCTGCAGCATCGACCGCCGGAAGTCGCGGAGCGGGTCGTCCGACCGCTTCACCACCGCCACGCTGCCGTCGAGCCCCGATCCCGCGCCCGCGTCACGGTCGCCGTCGCCGTCCGCGTCGACGAATAAGCGGTCCTCTTTGACGTCGTCGTCCCTGAGGAGCTCGCCCTTGGCTCTCCTGTGCTCCTGCCGCACCGGCAGCGGCAGCGGCAGCGCCGGCGCCGGCGCCGGAGGCGAGAGCTTGTCCTCGCGGTGGTGCCCCTTCCGCGCGGCGCCCCACGACGCGACGCTTCGCTCCAGGTCGCTGAGCTCGCGCAGCAGGCCGGAGAAGCTCGGCGTGGCGACGGAGCTCTCCGTCTCCGGCAGCATCCGGCAGCCGCCGTCCTTGTAGCCCAGACCCTCCAGGGCGTCCTCCCAGAGCGAGGACGACGACGCGGACGTCAGGGTGGTCAGGGTTTCCGTCGTCGTCGACGCCCACGGGTTCAGTCCCCGGCGCTCCTGCGGCGCGTCGTCACCGTCGAGGTCCCTGTCGTCGTCGCGGACGGCGACGAGGACGAGGACACCGACACCGACACGCTCTTGCTGTCCTTGCAGCCGCACCCAAGCGTGAACCCCGCGCCGCTGCCTCCATGGCGCCTCTTGGCCGGAACGGCAGGGCTCTTCATGGCTCGTGCTCTTGCCGCTGCCTCACCAAGTGTGGTAGGCTGGTAGCCTTGCGCAGAGGACAGTGTGGTGTGTGGGTTTCGTATTGCAAGGCTGGAAGTGGAACGGCTCGCGACGTCTTATAAAGCCAGGAGGGGCAGCGTGCACATGCAAATGGGCGTCTGAACTCTGAACTGAACCCAACTTGCTCCGGGCCACCGGCGTTTTGCATCAAAGGATGGGACGTTGGGAAGCCGTCGGATCTCGAATCGCACGGATCGGCAGGCGCCACGGCACGGCAGGCCACCGGTTGGATCGATCTCTCCAATGATTTCTCTCTTGGGAGATTGAAACAACACAAGGCGCTAATGAATGAGCTGCACAGCTTGTAACTATTTGCAAATCGGAAAAAAAAAACGCCGATGCAGGATTGCAGATGGATGGCACAGTTGCGTTATTAACTACGTGCCCTGACGCATGTGCCAACCTTACGCCTGCAGGTCCCGAGATGGCGCATTTGATGGACCATTGCATTGCATCATTGGTTGCTTTGCAAACCTGCAGTGTGGTGTGGGAAGTAGAAGTCCGCGCGCGCGGTCAAGTTGGGCATAAAACTCTGGCGCGCGCCGTTGCCGTGGACAACGGGGCGATTTCCGCCTGGTTCCTTTGCCAACGAGCCGCTGTTGCCGCATGCTGCCGGAATTGTGCCGTTGGTTCTGGTCGCATTGTTTTTGTTTAGTTCATTCAAGAGAGTCGGATAATGGACGGAGCTAATTTTCTACAGTGGTTTCTTAAAACCGTTAGCCGCGCGGATCACGTAAAAGCAATGCTAGCTATCGCTACCATGAGAGGCCTGAATCATGTCCCAACAAAAAGCACATGCCTGACCGCATCAGATGGTTTGCGATATGATGGACGATGCGCTCTCCCTCAAAAAAAAATATTATGATGGATGCGCGATGGTTCTCAGTTTTGTTGTTGGCTTTAAGTGCTAGCATTATTATGTTGGATCTGTACTGTTTCTTTTTATCTGTGTCACTGCATGTTTATTGTTTCATCGTACGCATCAACTGCATAATCAATTAACTCGAGTGGGATGAGATCCATCCGTTAGATGTACTAGTAAGCCTGTTGCCAGAAGGGACGCGAGGTACAAATCATTGCAGAGTGGTGAAAATTACGCAATCTGGAGTCATACACTCCTCAGTCTCCACTGTCAGGTCGATCTCCAACCAAGGTCCCCTCAGGGCATGCTATGGGCAGGGCGGAAGCATTCCCCGGCATATGCTACCGTGCGGGCACAATTATACAGGACAGCTGGGTTCTGCCCCTGAAACACTGTATTGATCGTGAGAGCTCAACATATGACCTCTACGGATACGTATACGCCGCGAGAGACGGAATAATTGAAATTTTTTTTGTTTGTTTATCACTCTGGATGCAGCTCCAGCAGTCTTCATCATGGGAATGTCTAGGTGCTAGGAGCCTAGGACTGGGAAACCAGCTGGGACCATGCGCAATTGAGCAGGATAGTAGAGAACGGGGATCTGAATGGCAAAAAGGCCTTCCAGAGACGCCACCCGCCGCTGCGTCCTTGGGCCCAAGCAAAAAATGGCCCACTCCTTAAGCCGAGCATGAAGCCCAGGGCCCAGAAGAACACGCAGCACGTTCAGGTATCGATACTTCTGAGGACTGATGAGGATATAGATTGACAAATCAAAATGTTGCCAGGATCGATCGTGCGCCATGGTGGTTAGAGAAGACAAGCTCTGGGCATACTGTAAGTTAGCTCATCAGCTGTGCAGCGCATAAATCATCAGCAGGGCGCGGGGGCTGTGAGCCGGAGGCGAGGACGGAGAGCCACGCGACGAGCGAGGTGCCGAGGAGGATAAGCCCCGCGGGCACCATCCACAGCATCGCGTTCGCGCGGCGGAACGCGACCGCCCACCACGCCAGCAGCGACCCGCCGCCGAGCCCCGCAGCGGCCAGCAGGCTTGCGGTCACGGCCACCGCCGCGGCATGGGACGACGACGACGACGACGACGACGGAGCCTGCCTCGTCGGTGACACAGACAACGCCGCAGTCGTCACGGCCCCAGCTGGACTTGGACCTCCTGTTGTCTCGCTGGCTGCAGTCGTCGAAGGCGGCGGCTTGCGGGGCTCCATGAGTAGGGGGAGACCTGCTGCGCTGCACTTCACGGTTCCGGCCTCCGATCGCCTATATAAAGGCCGGTCGATCGGTTCGTCAAGCACGCTGTGAACCTTTCTTGGCCCAGGAAGGTAAATTCGAGACGCTGAGACGAGCATATTGTCGGTCTAGTGGAGCTACACATCAGCGTGAATCTTATCCGATCCTTTTGTGCACGCCGAAGCAATGCCGGAATTTTTGTTTCTGATGATGGGATGGTGGCAAAAGGGTTAGAAATTCGTGCGCCTTACATTCTCAAAACCCTGCTGCATTTGATAGGGAGCCACATTCTGAAACCCTGCTGCGTTTGGTAGAGGCTGTGGCAGCGCACCGACGGGCTCTTGTCAAAGCACGCGTGTCTGCTTTGACGGGATAAACTCGCGTGCCTCTTTCAATTTGCCGTCGACCAGTCGACGTTGGCTTGATGCGTGGATGGGATAGATAGGAAAACGCCAGAGAGAAGGATCCCAGAACAGAACAATGAGACATTCAAGATTGCCGGACTCAATTCTTCTAGAAGTCGAAGCATAATAGTAGCAACTTTGCCTCGGAAGTTCCGTTGTCAGTGGTTCCTACTTCCCAGTGAGACTTTGCTCTCGTCGGATTAAGTACTGTCGTAGCAGAGCTGCTGCCTTGCTGTTGCTGTTGCTGGCCCCGCGGTGCTTACTCCTTGATTAGCGTTGATGTAAGCAGGAGTTCAATAGAAACGACAGTCGTCACCTATAGAAGATCCATGCGGGACAACACAAAATTACAAAGAAGGACTTTACTGTTTTAAAAAGCGCATAGACAATCACGAGATAAATGTCGAAGACTGCTGCACTGCATAGTAGATTAAGCACCAAGCAAATCGTCACATAAAATGAAAATCATACAAGAGATTGTATCTGACAAATCAATAGTAATCACTACACTTAAACAGATCTGCATGACGGCTTCTACCAATTAGGACGGTGAGAAGTGACCAACTGACATAGTAACATATACACCCAAATCAGTACTAATAAAGGGACTAATACCTTCTAGGAACACAATTTAGAAGAATAGCTGAAGAAGACCTACACAGTAAACGAGCTGCAGAAATAGCGGTGTTATCAACTACACAGGCATACCCTATACACAAGCTTGCTCTGCTTCATCGGGCTTCTTCATGGACCTACTGAACTGGAATACAGGGTGTCTGCAGAGCCTCCCTACTCCTTTCCTAAATTTAAATTTGTCAAAGAGACCTTCCTCATTGTTGTTACTGAACTCGTTTTTTTGACTGTCGCTACTGAACTCGTTTTGCCTGGTCAAGTCACTGTCCAAGGGAGTAATTTCACTGTTGCTTTTCTGGTCACCCATACTACTGTCATGATTCTTGGATCCATCTGTGCTGCCTTGCGTCTCATGATGAAGAGCTTCTTCCACTCTAAAAAGGAACTGATCAAGCTTAGCCTCATCAATTATAGGATAATCTACATTTTGCTGAGTTGAACAGACAAAGGGCATGTCCAAATGATCTGAAGTTTGAGGTTCATCTTTGTCGCTTGGGGAACCAGAGTTCGATGGGAATGCCCTGCTTACTTTAGCAGCCTCCTCCCTTTCATTTACAGTTTTCAAGATCAATGTCTTGAGGAAATTCATCACTTGAACCGCATGTATCAAAGCAGTCAAGGGGTCCGCCATCTGAAAGAGATCAATGCTCCGTGGTTAGACTACAGGTTCTGAAAAGTAATGTAGGTAGACTGGTAGAGATAAACAAATATGCTTGATAGTAACCTTGGTCATATTTGGTGCAAAAACCATAGCAATGTTGCGGGCATTCATCTTGTTGTAGCTTTCATTTTCCACAACATCTGCCATGAGATTGATGGCCCATTCAAGTAATGCTGCTTCAACAGGAGGAAGGGTACTTGCAAGATGGCTACATTCTTCTTCAGTGTTGCAGTGCATCACTTGTTCTGGAGTCAAGGAGTCCAATACTCCACTTGGAAGTTCCCGAAACCATGCCTATAAGCAGTAACCCATACATTAATCATGAGTAATGTAGAGGACAAACTAAATGAAAAGGAATCTTAATTTGCTAAGCTAAGTTTGTGCTTCATATTGATCGGTGTACAGATTATTGGGTATGTCTGAATGAACATATTTAAATACTATATATTAAAAGTGTAGACAGTGACACTATCTGTATATTGAAAAGTTTGCCAAGTTAACAAAACAAAGTCACTGCAAAAAAAAAAAAAAAAAAAAAACACACTCGAACAAACCTTTATCAGTCCGGCGAGGCAGTGCAAATCAACACCATCTGGAACAACCCCCTGTTTAGCTCATCCCTCACATATAGTTCCTGGCTATTGTCTGCATTTATCCTGAATATGCCTTCAGCCTAATCAAACAAGAACAAAAATCAGAATTATGACTGCTGCCACTCTGATTTCAAAATTCAGTGCTGCCACTCTGATTTCAAAATTTTTGAGTCCGTTACCTGAAGACCCCCAAGTGAATATAACTTCCTTTGCATAGTCAAGAGTATTGTTGGCACACTGTTTCCTCTTCTATCATACGAGCATTGCATGGAAGTCGGTGAAACTCCAAATACGCTTACACTGTATGCAGAAGTATACGGTTTAGTAAACCTAAATACAGTTAGGCTTCAGTGAATATAAAAGCAAAGGATTCAACGCACATCAAGGAAAACAGAAATTATTTGTCGCAAACACAAGTGAAGGTGTTCAACTTGTAGAATCCCATAGTGCGAATCAAAGGCTATGGATGAGGTACATCAATACCAGGACAATGGAGCAGATACACACTAACTAAACAAAACCGATAACAAACTTTAAGTATCTTTGACTGCCTGGAAATGAATATAGAAAACTAGAAAGTACAGAGCATCACAATATCCCACTCCCTGGCAAGTACAAACAGACCTATTTCCCACAGGAAAAGCACTTTAGAATATTCAGCAGTAGTTGAACTTAATCATGTCAGCCTTGGAAACAGCAGCTGTCCTGAAAATGAGGTCACGATCACAAAGTAACAGCATTATCGGCTCATCCTATGTACTAAACCCGAAAGGTAACCAGACTAACAGCTATCGTACGTTTGTTCAGTTAGGTGGCACTGTTGGACAACTTAGCTTAACGTCAGAACAACGCAAAATTCAGTCCAACCAGGCGCCAAATTCCAAATTCCTGGGGGGCGGAATCCCACTCGCGGAGTTCACCCACAAAATTGCCTACGAATACAGGGCAGAAAACTACGTACATACGCAGATCAAACAATGGGGGAGTAAAAGGTGTTGGAACACCGACTGACCTGGCGCTCGGCACGGGGCGAGGCACCTCGGGCTCGAGGTCGGCGGGGAGGCCGAGGAAGCCGACGAAGCGGTCGAAGGTGACGTGCGAGACGTGGCGCACATCCGTTGGTCCCCCTATCTGCATACCCGGGGGCGTCGCCGCCCGTCCTCCTCCTCTTGCTCCGGCTCACGCACGACGGCGCCGGCGCTGCTGCTGCTGCAGAGCATGAGCGACCTCCGGAGCGCCCCCGTCACCATCTCAACCACGGACACCCCTCCCTGCTGGCCTCCGATGCCGGCAGCATCAGCGGAGACGAAACCGCCACCTCATCCATCTCCTCCTCCCCCTCGAACTCCTCTTCTTCTTCCTCTTCCTCCTCCTCCTCCTCTTCTTCTTCCTCCTCCTCGTAGGAGTCGGTGTCGGAGTGGAACAGGGGGATCTGGTTACCGAAGCGGATCTCGGACGACAGCGCCATGGGATTCTAACCCCTACGGGAGAAGCAAAGAGGTGGAGGGGAGGTGGGAGAGAAGTGGGGGCGAGAGCGGCGGCGGCGTGGTGTGTTTGTTTTGTAGGCAAAAGCCTCGCTGTCGCTGGGCGCAGCGGCTGGTTTGTTCTACTAACTGCCAGTTTTTATACAAACAGGAAGCAGTTTATTCCTGGCTGCCTCATGTGATTACGCTTGCGGCCTCGTTGGATCAGCTGCTGCTGGCTGTTTCCGTCCAGCTGCTGCTTTTGACTGCATCTTAACCTCAAATAAAATGGACAGATTAAGACAGAAGGGCCACTCAGCAGTGGTATTTATGATATCTTAATGATGCTGGTGATGTTGAAAAGAGGCGGCTGCCTTCCATGTTTGCTTACAGCGTGGCCAGTGATGTCTATATAATATCCCTCCGTTGCTTTTTTTTTTTAGTAAAAATAGGTGATTAAAAAAAAGTTAAAGCAACTTATAGTTTAGAACGAAGGAAATATTTAATGATATTTTTCTATAAATTTAGTTAAACTTTAAATATTAACTGATATGGAAAACCATAGCAAGGTAGCGCCACTTATTTTGGTACGTACCGAAAGAGAAAAAATGGTGAATGCTTGAACGGTTAATTTTAGAGTGCACCAACATATATAGTTGTGTTGAAGCACTCCTAACCAATGGTGCCCGATCTCTATGCCCAGAAGTAAAGGGAGAGATCCTATGCACTAAGATGTTTGTTTGGTTTTGCGGCCAAAGTTCATCCTGCCGTGGTGTGGCGGCGGCGACCAAAACGTCTGCCACAGCCCGCCACAATGTGCCACGCTAGACGACACCAATCTGCAAGAAAACGACAATAGCAAAAACAGTGGCGGCCAATGCTTAGCGAAGAACCAAACACGCACCTCGGGTGCTGTAGCGGACACAAGTTTGGCGTGGCAGAGTATGACTGTAATCCAAACAGCCCACAAGTCCCTCACACACTATAGTCTAACACGGACTATTGTCAGTAGTAAGTGTGGAGCCCGTGGCTCTCTTACCCGATTGGCAGCAAGGCGGCAAGGCCACGTTTAGATGAAAAAATTTGCAAAAAATTTGCAAGAAATGCTCGTTCCAACTTGTTTGTGGAAAATATTATCGTTTGTTTGTGGTAAATATTATCCCCAAGGCCCAAAAGATTCGATGCGCGACGCTTTGTAATTCGAGTTGAAAAGGTAGCAAATTTTTGACGGCCATCTAAACGAGGCCCAACAATGCCCCCAAGGCCCAAGCTATCGTACGGCTCATTGCTCAGCCCTACTCCTAGTTTAGTGCTGCATTCCGTACTCCGTACTAGTACGGGCTAGCATTGACACTAGTACTCACCGAACATCGTTATGGGATGTGGTCACCGAAGGGAAAAACAAAAGAGGTGTTGCTGGAATTGGACGTAGTACGTTGATGGTAGAGCGAGGCCATAAACGTTAAACGGTCGCCATAGATTTCTTTCTTTTTGTTTTGGTCTATTGGACAGGTAGATTTTATGACCAGTAAAACAGTAGTAGTACATGTTTGATTGGTTTGATACTCGTGATGCCATGATGAGCTACCTGCTAAAAGTTGGGCAGCGATAGAACAGGGACTACACGGGAGGATGGATCATATAGACCTGCTGCCGACTTTCCGCTGCCAAAAAGCCGTATAATATAAGGTAAGTATATATATCAGCTTTATATTAGCGATATATTGGGGGTTGTTTTTTTTTTAGTCATAGGACTTTTTTTTAATTGGGACTTAAAAAAATTTTAGTCCCTATATGTTTGTTTGTAGGGTCTTCTACATTTTAGTCTCTAAATGCTAGTTTTAGTCTTAAAAAGTCCTTCTCTTGGATTTTTTTTTTTAGTCTCAAAGACTAAAAAGTCCCTAAACCAAAAGAGGTCTTAGTTCTCTCACATGCACAATACAAAGTGAAACAATATAATCTGTCGTCCTCTTTTTTTCTTTGTCTAAACTCTAAGTACACATCACCTTTCTGGCATGCATGTACGAGCTCAAGTTTATGGACCTGTCGTGAAACGATTGGTCGAACGTCGATTGTTCTTTCCGTGACAACATAGCGAGGTGACGAAACACTTGTGCTTAAAGCATAATCTGTCTTTCGCTTTTTTTTCTTTGTCTACTAGATTCACGTGGACCTGTCGTGTCCTTTCTGCCTGGGATGACACTTTTCCGTAGTCCTTGGTTCTGCCTGCATGATTGAGTCGTCACTTGATGGGCTAAAAGCATTGGTTGCTAGTATCCCACCATCCGATGCACCATCCGGCACGGCGCGGTGCAGGTTGGCCTTGATTGGTTGCTAAGCCTGAATGCTTTGGCTGTATGGCAGCATGCAGATTCTCCCTCCTCCATCCCAGCTCTCGGGCAGCCTCACTCTTATGGAAATCGACACAGATGGAGGCAAATTCTCTTTGGTAGAAATGTAGATTTATAAATCATAAATTTAGATGAAACTTGTCCCAAATAAGAAAAAATAAAAACTATAGTTAGAGTTATGAAAAGAGAGATGTTGTTTTACAAAGGACTCGCCTTATTTGAGATTCTTTATTAATTAGGCCAAACAAAAACATGGCTAATCCGCTACATGCTATTTGATTGTTATGGGTATGTGAATTTAAACTATTATTTACATCCTTTCATTAAAAAGTCAATAAACATGTTACTTTTTTATTATTATTTTTAAGATATAGCGATCAACGCTTCTATTGGTAGACAATGTACATTCAACATTGAGATGCTAGTTGGAGTAACATGCACATTGATGCATTCAAGGGTCACCATTTTGTAGGCCCTAGGGGTCCAAATGAGAAAGGATTTGGGCTTCTCTCCCTATGATGCAGGCTGAGGTGATACCAGCAAGATGTTGGGCCCCACTTGCAGTCACACAAAAATAATCCATCATGCACCCAACCAATCAACAACTCTCTCCATCCCTGTCCAGCCTATTTACAACCCCAAACAAGTGCGTATGTATGCTTGCATACTGGTCGCCATAAGCCTGAGGAACTCGACTACAATCCTGCATGCCTGCGTTGAACCAAGAAACATAATTGGATGGGCCTTTTCTTTACTTTATTCAGCCCAATAGAGATGAAAGTCCACCATCCCACCAAAACCGTGAGGTTGCCGAGGCCAAGGACTATTAGGTTGTCTAGCGTCCATGATCCCACGCAGATTGGCAAGAAGAGCCAAGCAAATGCTACTGTTCATTAACACCTTTCGATGTGTAGGCTAACAATTTCTATGGAGTCTTTAGTAGTAGAGTGTGTCAATTTGAGAAGTGTTAATTGAATTCCATTGAGCCCGTGAGCCGTAGACAATGTAGGGTGATGCAATGCTTATATGAAAAACCTTTGTAGGATCCTCGTTACGGGGGCCCCACCTATCTTTTTTCCTGGGTCCTTCATTGCTCTTTGACCCGAGGCGCCAAGTAATGGTGAAATCTTCATTGGAAAGATACCACCAGTTCGTGCCTGCGCCCGCCTTTGCTCTGCCATGCTGCCGGCCTCGCCTGTTGGCAGCCGCCGCTCGCCCAATCGCGTGGCCTAAGTTTAATCTATTGGAACTGCCCTTTAGGACCATCCATGTTTGCTATATGAGTTTTTTCGGGTAAATATATTATTAGTTGGTTATACAGTGCACCACTAGGAATCTTAACAAATATCCATGCAGATGGAGGCCCTAAAGAACCCTTTGGTGTAAAAAGTTTGTTCATAGATTTCCATGGTTTTTACATAGAACAAAGGAATCTTTGCGATGTCTATGATAACAAAGACCACCCGTGTTGGTACATGCTCATTTAGTGCCTTTTTTTTTGAATATTAGCTCTAAATTTTTACTTTAAGGTTACGTTTAAAATTTATAAATTAAAACCAATCTCTATATAGTGTTTTTTGTTTCATTATTAAATTAGTTTTAATTTTTCTCGATTTCTAAAGGTCAAATAGTGTCTATGAGCTTTTTTGTTTAACGGTCAAATTACCACACGCGTACTTTATTACTTTCATCTCTCTCATCAGTATCGTATTATCATGTAAAAAAGTCTGTGGTTGTACACAATCGATGCTCAGATTTTTATCAACACATCTCCCAACATCAGTCTTGGGTTAACCGGCCTAAGCCACATACTGGGCGTTCAGATTATTACACATCAAATCCTCTCTGCCCCTCACTGGCGACCCTGAACAATGAACAGGCGATTGAGCCACTGTGGCGACAACGCCATTGATGTCCACTCGATTTGCTCCGGTTGCGTGAAAAAGATAGTCTTCCAACCGATGAATCACAAAACTCTAGTCTCGAGGCGACTCTTGTCCTCCTCCTTGAACATAATTAAGAAAAATACAAAATTCTTCTCGATTTCTAGAGGTCAAATAGTGTCTCAAAGCTTTTTGTTTAACGGTCAAATTACCACACGCGATTTTTTATTTTATTTTTACTTCCATCTCTCTCATCAGTATCGTATTATCATGTAATAAAAGTCGTGTGTGGTTGTACACAACCTATGGCATCGATGATGTGTATCAACACACTCGCCTAACGGTGTAAGCACAACATGTCAAAAAAAAAAAAAAAAAAAAAAAAACTGTGTAAGCACAAGCACAATGTCAAAGTGACAATTTGTCAGGTTGGAGGCCATGGGCTGCGCGGCGCCCATCTGGACTCGCTGGTGATGGAGAAGGCCTTTTTAACTCGGCTCATGGGGATTGGCCGATTGGGCTAGTCCAAGAGACCGTTAGTCCGTTGCACTCACCTTCTTCGACACCTCTCTATTCCCGTCACCGAAATTCCCCGATGCCGCCGCCGCCGCCGCCGCTAACCACCGCTGCACCCATGCTCCCGGCATCCCCAAACAATCCGATCCCATCCGCGCGCCAGATCGCCGCGCTAGTTCTGAACCATCCATCCTCCACGCTCACCGCCGCGTCGGCGCGCTCCCTCTCGGCGTCTCTCTTGGCCACCGGCCCCGCGTCCGCGCTCCTGATCCCGACCCCCGTGGCCAACGCCGTGATCAAGCTCCTTTGGCACCACGCCCCACGCGCGCTCCTCTTCTTCCACGCGCTCCTCCGCCTCCCAGAGCGCTCGCGTGACCTATCCCCGTGCACGGTCGACCTCGCGCTCGACCTCGCCGCGCGCCTGCGCCACCCGCGCCAGCTCACAAGCTCCATCCTCGCGCTCTTCCCGCGCCACGTGCTCGCCTTCACCCCGCGCACGTTCCCCATCCTGTTCGAGCGGTTTTGCGGTGTCGCACCGACGCCCCGACCACGCCGTCCGGCTCTTCCTCTCGCTCCACCGCTCCACGGCGTCGCGCAGGACCTCCCGTTGTTCAACTCCCTCCTCGACGCGCTCGTCAAGTCGCGGCACGCCGGGAAGGCCGCCTCCCTCGTCCGTGCCCTCGAGCGGCGGTTCCCTCCTGATGCGGTCACGTACAACACCCTGGCCGACGGATGGTGCCGCGTCAAGGACACCTCCCGTGCGCTCGACATCCTGCGGCAGATGGTCGAGTCGGGGATTGCCCCAACGAAAACAACCTATAACATCATCCTCAAAGGTTTCTTCCGTTCTGGACAGTTGCAGCACGCATGGGACTTCTTCCTCCAGATGAAGAAGAGAGGCAGCAACGACGAGAACTGCAAGCCTGACGTCGTGTCCTACACTACCGTACTGCATGGGATGGGTGTTGCCGGGCAGCTGGACAAAGCCCGCAAAGTGTTTGACGAAATGTCTAGAGAAGGATGCACGCCGTCCACTGCAACTTATAATGCGTTAATTCAGGTAACCTGTAAGAAGGGCAACGTGGAGGATGCTGTGGTGGTGTTTGATGATATGATCAAAAAGGGTTATGTTCCAAATGTTGTTACCTACACCGTTTTGATCCGAGGCCTCTGCCATGCTGGGAAGATCGACCGAGCTATGAAGCTTTTGGATAGGATGAAGAGGGAAGGTTGTGAGCCTGATGTTCAGACACACAATGTTCTTATCAGGTATTTATTTGAGGAAGGGGAGATCCAGAAGGCCTTGGATTTGTTCGAGACAATGAGCAAGGGAGAGGAATGCTTGCCCAACCAAGATACTTACAATATTATAATAAGTGCCATGTTTGTGCGTAAGAGGGCAGAGGACATGGCGGTGGCTGCCAGAATGGTGGTGGAGATGGTGGATCGTGGCTACTTGCCAAGAAGGTTTATGTTCAATCGTGTACTAAATGGATTAATGCTGACTGGGAATCAAGAGCTTTCAAAGAGATCTCTTGAGAATGCAGGAGAAATACACACGACTGCGACGAGAAATAAGATTGTGATTGGCATTGTTTTTTTTTTCGAATGATCTATACATTCTGCGTTCTCTTCATCTTTCGCCCTGGGCAGAGTCTACAGAAGATCAAAATCAAGATGCAGTACCAGGAGAACCAAGTCAGTTAGCACTCTTACTGTCCAGTGCAGTGATTATTGATCTGTGATCTGTCTGATTTGGAGCTGAAGCACCATTGTAGGTATATATTCTGAAACTTATCCACAAGTTTGCGCAATTTAATGTGTATCATAATAGTTTAATCGGCTGTTTGAGGTGACTTTGAAGGTTCTTTCAATGGCTTTGCTATTGTTCAAAATGCTGTCTGCAGATTGTTTAGTGTAATATATTCTGCTCATGTTATCTAGACTTACTAGTGTTCGATGGTATGATGCTACTAGCTTGTTAGGAAACAGAAGAGTTTTCATACTTGTTGCAAATTACAGAACTTCCATGTCCAGCCCCTAAACCAAACACTACCGGTATCAAGCACATGGTCAATTCTCTCCATCATCTTTTACTGCAAGGAATGATATATATCTTTTAACACTTGCAGAAAATAGGCACATAATATGTTTGTTTTAGGCAGCGAGGTCAGGGTGTGTTGATTTTCTTTTTAGTAAAAGTTGTTGGATGGATATGTGTGAAGCAGTGTCTTTTGCGGGCGATGGGATTACTGCAGTTTGTATGTTTTTAATTTTTACACTCTTTTTTCCTGCAGATTTATGGTGTATAGGCATGTAGCAGATGGATTGCCAAGCATTCGGTTGAATAGTGTGGGCCGGCTACGAACAGCAATAAGGCAGGATCTCTATTAATGATGTACTACGATATCTGCACTTCTTTTGATGGTCTCCCCGTAGTTCTCTTTGATGATGAACTTTGGCTTAGTATGCTAGTAGTGTGCAGTCTAGCTATTGAGATAGTCTGATGATCTTGCGCAGTGGTTGATTTCTGTAGCTATTGAGATAGTCTGATGTGCACTACAGTGACAACACAGATCATAAATCCCTAAATCTGCCATTAGATTTTGTAGTAATCAGGGGTTGTGCCTACTCTACGCTGGTTCACTAGCATGTAGTAGCATGAGTCGTTCACTAGTATATGCGTTTCACAGTTGGGCGGTTTCTTCACTGGTTGGTAGGTTGACATTTTTTTTTTGCGATAACAAAAATTTTTTGATACTAAAGCAACTTACATTCATTACAAAAGTTGGGCAAATTTCTTCACTGGATGGGAGACAAAAAACTTTGCAAATTCTACCATACAGATTGCATTTTGCGGCTTCATCGCGAGCGAGGGGACATTTCACATTGCTTCATCCCTATTCTTTGTATTCAGAACCAAACACATGCAAACATAAAACTTTGCGCCGCCGATTAATCATCAAATTTATAGTGTTTTCTAGATTTGGTGAATGGACATGTCTAGATAGATATGTTGAAAACCTAAATCTCTTTGGCCCATCGCCATGGATTTTGCATAGAATTGAATAGTAAGGGAACATCAATGGTGATGTCTTTTTGCCAGAGGAAGTAGTCCATTGCTTAAAGATGATCGATGCGGTGGCGTCGATTGGTGAAAGCCTGCTTAGCCTGTAGGAAAAACTTATTAAAATCGATGGATCCCCTCCCTTCAACCCCGTGATGCGTCGAAGGAGGGGACCAAGCAGTGGGATGCCGAGCGGCGGCCCTAGGGTTTAAGGGCGGCTCTCTTTTCTTAGGGGCCGTTGACCAAACTCATGTGACGGTGACTTCTATAGGTTGAATTTTACAGTTAAATTTTGCGCTTCATTGCCACTGGACTTTCATTTGCTTCTATTCTTTGTATTCGGAACCAAAAAAGTAAAACTTTGTAGAAACCATTTATAGTTTTTTTCAATGGGAATGGACACGATCCTTTTTGACTGACTTTTTTTGAGAGATTTTTTTGAAAGTCGTTGAGCTTAAAAAGTCGATGCAGTGGCGTCAGGTGAAAGCCTGCTTAGCCTGTAGAAACCAGATAGAGGCACAGACCAGAAGTGATGCAGTGTCTATGTGCCGACTGCCGAGCAGTACTTGTTCTGGTTCTAGGCCCAAAACGCGTCTTCTATGAAGCGTGGTTTGTTAGTGGTAAATATTATCCTGAGTAGATGCAAAGAAGCATGATACATCTAAACTGTGTAATGCAGTTAACCTACATTTGCCGACTGCCGATGTATTTAATGTATGTGATGGAGAGAAAGTGAGAAAAAGGTTTTTGGTTCTAGTTCTTGCATGTTTCGGCTTATTCTCCCTCACAAAACTTATACATCAACAGTAATCCTCTCGTGATGCCGGCATTATTGTTTACAGGGCTACGGCCTAGTACAGCGTTATTAGCTGGCAGGTCAAGGACCGTGGTCCATAGGGAACTGTTTTTGCTTAGAAATCGGAAGATCCTTTTTAACATGCATCTAATCCACGAGCGCAGTTTGCATAGCACCGTTGTACGTACTCCTAGCAGTAGGAAGAAAACGTATCATGGATTCATCATTCATGGGCAAACACAACATTGACTAGAATCACGCATCTTGAGCCGTCTGATCAAGCTTGGCGAGGTGTGGCGATCGGCAGCCCTGGGCCCTGGCACAATAGTCGGTTGATGGTCAGGTGGTCAAATGGGCGCCGGAGCAGAGTGGGCTCTGGGATTCTGGGTTACAGCTAGGCAGCGCGAAGTGGAAAGGTCAAAAAGGCTATCTGTCGTAAGCCGTATTCGTCCTGTCATGAGATCCTATAACTCTTTACAAACGACTTATCCCCGCGACTCATCCCTACTATACATCCTAAGCCGTATTCAGGCGTGGCCGCACGGCGGCAGGGGAAGACCGTGAGAGTGTTCACCCTTTGAATTCATATACCATCCGGCATCCGGTAAAGAAAAATGAACACAAGATTCGGCTCCTTTCGCCCTAAATTATAAATCATTTTTAAAAACTTTTTTTTTTAAGTAACCATTTCAAGACAAAGTTTAATATTTACTATATCAACAAAGTATCATTAGATTTTCATACTAATTATAATTTCATATATATCTCGTTATAAACCTTGGTAGATTTTCTCTATAATTTCATACTATACCCATACCTCGTCCATACTCTAGTTGTCGCCAGAGCTAGCGAACGCGCGGCGAGGGAGCATCCGGATTCTGCGCGGCTGGCGGGAGTGAATTGGATGCCCGTTGAATCGGACGGCCGTCGGGGGTGTGCTCGCGGTTAGCGATTAAATCATTAAATGGGATATAACATCTTCTCAAAATAGGTTTTCATTTAGATAATACTCCTACAAATTGTAAACATATAGGCTAAAAAAAAAAGTCGCTCAAGTGGTTAACCATCAGGCATCTCCATACGCGAACGGGCGACATGAATGGGCGATTGTTTGCACCGGCGAGGCATCAGGCAACAGGTCCACACCGCCGCAGGCCGCTGCGCCTGCGCCATGCGCAGACAGGAGTGCAGCATCAATGCCTCGTCACTCTGCCCGAGCCTCTGACAAGGTCAGAGCGCGCTGCTGCACACAGCACAGCACACACCCCTGTCCCTCCTCGCGTCCCCAGGAGGAACCACAAGCAGGGGGCCCCTGCCCAGGCGCCCACCGCCCCAACACGGCGGCAACACCACCACCCGCCCCGGCGCGCACCCCACGACACAACAAAATGATCCCCGGTGTCACACAGGCCACGCAGAACCACAAGCACCCCAGGCACAGCACCCACAATACTAGCACACGTAAAACAAGAGAAGCAACGCCGCGAGCCGGCGACGATGGCCATCGGATGTCCCAAACAACAGCTGCGACTTGGGACGGGACGAAAAAAAACGGAGAAAAAGATTACAGCACGCACGACATAGTAATCCCTACGGATTCTGTTTTCCCTCGTGATTCCGAGGCCCAAGAGCGAGCCCAATACGGTCGGCCCGCGGCACGGCGCGGCGCGCTAGCTAGTTCACGTGGCACGCGCGGCGCTGTGGGCGAGGAGGACGTTGGTGCGGAGAGGCTGCGGGAGAGGCCGAGCCCTTGCGGGTGCGGGGCCGCGGCGCCCCGGTGGACGCCGCCGAGGTTGCTGGCGTCCACCGCGCTCGGCGCCGGGGCGGCTGCGGATACGGGGACGGCGGCTTCCACAGGCTTTCTTGAACGGCCACGGCCGCGGTGGACGTGGCGCTCGCAGTACTTGTGCCCCGCCACCACGTCGCGGGAGCACCGCCACTTCTTGCCGTCCGTGCGCCGGCATCGTCCGGGCTCCGGCTCCATGCTGCTGCGGTAGTCGAAGCACAGGCTCCCCAGGCCCATCACTGCAAACAAAGACATTCATTCGATGCGGCAAATAAAACCTTATCATCGGTCGGAGTCGGAGCACAAAACACAGGGCTTTTGTCGGTGCTTACGCGAGGGAAGCGCTGGGGCCCAAAGGAGGAGGCGGCGACGCTCTTCCAGATGGGGAGCACCAGGTGCACGGGCACCGGCGCGCCCGCGGCGAAGTAGCGGTAGATGAGCACCTGGTGCTCCAGCTCCTGCTGCTGCATGAACGTCAGCGCCGACGGCCTCTTGGGCGTCGCAGTCGCCGTCGCCGTCGCGGGGACGCATCCGCGTCACGCTCGCCGTTCCCGCCCCCGCCGAGGCCCAGGCCTAGCCCGAGAACCAGCGGCGACGAGGCCGCCATGGTCCCCGTCACCTGCAACACAAAACAGAAACACCAAACCGAGCGATCAACTACCCACCTGTGTGCTTAACCAACCGGGAAAGAATGCCCGCGTGTACTTACCGGCGCTCTTGTCGGCGCAGGAGAGACAGGGCAGCTTGGCCGGCGGCTGCGGCGACTCGGTCTCCTTGTCGTCGGCCATCTTGGAGGACTGGACTCCGGTGTGTTGCGCTTCCTGTGGCGGTTTGGATTCTACTCCTCCGAAAGGGGAGCCAGGGGCAGCTTCTCGAGACGAGACGAGAGGGAGAGGAGGAAAGAAGAGACAGCAGCGGTGTCAGAGGAAGTGTGAAGCGGTGGATTTATTTATGCGTACGTGACGGCTCCCGTCGTCTGGTCGCTCGGTAAACTTGTGTCTGTGAGGCAACGGGAAACACTGGTCGTCGTAGTAAAAGCTGTGTCGTTGCGGTGGCAATGCCATCCTGCCATGGCAGCGGCAGGTGACACGCATGGATATCTTTTGGCCTTTTCGTGGTTTTTGTACTGGCCGGGCTTTTATCGCACTCACCACCTTTCGAAATGTCTTGGCCTCCCTCTTGGGTTGGATACGAATGCCTCTTCCGATACGTTTTGCCCCATTCTTTTGTCACGAAGTTAACATTTGCTCGAATATTTGATTTGATTAGGCAGTACTATAGCGATAACCAAATGCTGCTCTTTCGTGGATTGTAATCTGTGAGAGAAACCGGTGAAAGAAAAATGCTGCAAGGGAGGAAAAACTCGGCGTGGATCTACTCGCCATATCACGTGAACATCAGGCAAGCTTCTCTGACTTCTGACACGGTGTCAGCCTTTTGTTTCGTTCCGCGTTCTTTAATAATTTCCGCCATGGCGCCATGCCGTGACCGAGCCACTTCGAGAGGAGTAAAGACTGCCCCCCGAAAATATGCTACGATCCTTTCTTTTCGTACGATCAAAGGACATCACCATGCCGCCGGATTCGTTAAAGAAAAATCAGTGTTTAGATGTTCTAATGTGAAACGGTAAAGCATTGTAACCATTTTCGCTTTTATTTGTCAATGTATTGTTCAATTATAGAGTAACTGAACTTCAAAGAATTCTCGTAAATTATTGTTCAATTATTGGCTAACTGGTCTCATTTCTTGATTCTAAGGATCTAATTATCATGGCTTCGGCTCCAACAATAGCTTACATAGAGGAGTCGTTTTCTCATCAATAATACAGCCATAGTCATTTTGGGTTTTGGAGCAGATGTAATTTGTGACTCCTTAATAAGTATTCCAACTCCTCTAGATAAGTCATACCAATAGTTTGATTTAAGTCAAACTATCTTATTTATGACTAATTTATAGAAGAAATTTTATATTTGTGACTTTAGGTAAATTGAATAAGAATATACAATATTTTTTC